>UCOH01011579.1:0-82514 GCA_900474275.1 Synergus japonicus | reverse complement strand
AGCCTGAACCCTCTAAACCTGAAGATGAGAAGAGTCCAGTTGACAAACAGGATAAACCTAGTCCAGTAGACAAAGTTAGTCCTGATGGAAAGTCAGAACCTTCCAAGCCGAACGATGAGAAGACCCCAGACAAGAAACCAGAGGAATCAAGTCCAGTAGACAAGACAAGCCCTGATGGAAAGCCTGAACCCTCTAAACCTGAAGATGAGAAGAGTCCAGTTGACAAACAGGATAAACCAAGTCCAGTAAACAAGGTTAGTCCAGATGGAAAGCCAGAACCTTCCAAGCCGAACGATGAAAAGACCCCAGACAAGAAACCAGAGGAACCAAGTCCAGTAGACAAGACAAGCCCTGATGGAAAGCCTGAACCCTCTAAACCTGAAGATGAGAAGAGTCCAGTTGATAAACAGGATAAACCTAGTCCAGTAGACAAAGTTAGTCCAGATGGAAAGTCAGAACCTTCCAAGCCGAACGATGAGAAGACCCCAGACAAGAAACCAGAGGAATCAAGTCCAGTAGACAAGACAAGCCCTGATGGAAAGCCTGAACCCTCTAAACCTGAAGATGAAAAGAGTCCAGATGACAAACAGGATAAACCAAGTCCAGTAGACAAGGTTAGTCCTGATGGACGGCCAGAACCTTCCAAACCCGAATTTCAAAATAGAAACAGTCCTGAAGAAACGCCTGATGAACCGAAACCAGAAGATAAAAAGAGTCCTGAAGAAAAGCCTGATGAACCGAAACCAGAAGATGAAAAGAGTCCTGAAAAAAAGCCTGATGAACCCAAACCAGATGATAAAAAGAGTCCTGACGAAAAGCTTGACAAACCCAAGCCAGAAGACAAGAAAGATAAACCTGATGAACCGAAACCAGAAAATGAAAAGAGCCCTGAAGAAAAGCCTGATGAACCGAAACCAGAAGATGAAAAGAGTCCTGAAGAAAAGCCTGATGAACCCAAATCAGAAGATAAAAAGAGTCCTGAAGAAAAGCCTGATGAGTCCACGCCAGAAGATAAGAAAGATAAACCTGACGAACCGAAACCAGAAGATGAAAAGAGTCCTGAAGAAAAGCCTGATGAGTCCAAACCAGATGATAAGAAGAGTTCTGAAGAAAAGCCTGATGAGTCCTCACCAGAAGATAAAAAGAGCCCAGACGAAAAGCCTGAGGAACCCAAAGTAGAAGATAAGAAGGATAAGCCTGATGAACCGAAACCAGAAGATAAGCAGAGTTCTGAAGATAAGCCTGATGAACCCAAACCAGATGATAAAAAGAGTCCTGACGAAAAGCTTGACAAACCCAAGCCAGAAGACAAGAAAGATAAACCTGATGAACCGAAACCAAAAGATGAAAAGAGTCCTGAAGCAAAGCCTGATGAGCCCAAAACGGATGATAAGAAGAGTCCTGATGAAAAGCCTAATAAACCCAAGCCAGAAGATAAAAAGAGTCCCGAAGAAAAGCCTGATGAGCCCAAACCAGAAGATAAAAAGAGTCCTGAAGAAGAGCCTGATGAACCGAAACCAGAAGATCAAAAGAGCCCTGAAGAAAAGCCTGATGAACCGAAACCAGAAGATCAAAAGAGCCCTGAAGAAAAGCCTGATGACCCGAAACCAGAAGATGAAAAGAGTCCTGAAGAAAAGCCTGATGAACCCAAACCAGATGATAAGAAGAGTCCTGATGAAAAGCCTGATGAACCGAAACCAGAAGATGAAAAGAGTCCTGAAGAAAAGCCTGATGAGCCCAAACCAGAAGATAAGAAGAGCCCAAGCGAAAAGCCCGATGAACCGAAACCAGAAGATGAAAAGAGTCCTGAAGAAAAGCCTGATGAGCCTAAACCAGATGATAAGAAGAGTCCTGATGAAAAGCTTGATAAACCCAAGCTGGAAGATAAAAAGAGTCCTGAAGAAAAGCCAGATGAGCCAAAACCAGACGATAAAAAGACCTCTGAAGACAAGCCCGATCAACCTATACCAGAAGATAATAAGAGTCCCGATGAAAAGCCGGAAACTGAGAAACCCGATATAGCATTCCCAGATGATAAACGTTTAGAGAAACCAGATATTGATCAAAGAAGCAAAGAAAATCCAACACCTTCTGGTGGTCCTAAAACTCCCGATCAACCTCCTTCGACGAAATCTGGAGGACCTACAAAAAGTCCGAACGAAATTCCTAAAGATAGCAAAGCTGACCAACCTAAACCAGATATTCCCACACCTAAAGAGGATGGTACTCCCTCTTCCGAGCCGGATGAGGAAGATTGTTCAGAAGATCCTACTGAACCAAAAGAATCACCAGAGACGAAGCCTGAAGATGATTCACAAGACATGAAACCTGATTCAGATAGCCCTCCATTGTTACCCAATGGCAAACCTCATCCTTATCCTAATAATCCTTTCCTCAATCCTGCACTTGGAAAATCATCTAATCCTCCAAAACAAGGTTTATATTTTATACTTGTTTATATCGTATTCAATACTAAATGGAATCATTGGCTGTTTAAAATTAATTTTCTATTTTAACTTTAGGAAACAATATTGATAACAGAGGAAGCTTCGACCCTGATGTTTATAAAGGTGTTGGAGGATACAGAGGTGATGTAGAAAGAGATGGTGCACCTAAGCCCGCAGGACCCCCTGGATCACCAGAAAATAGTCCTACTCCTAGTAAAGGTATACTTTATTTAATATCCCATTTATTTTTCATATTATATATTTACAGTATTAACATCAAGAATTTAAATTGATTTAATTACATTGCTATCAATTAAATATATAACTCAATTACAGGAAATCCATTTATGAGTGGACCCGCAGGTGGAAATTCACCTTCAGGAAATCCATTTATGAATCGACCACCAAGTTCAAATCCCAACAACCCTAATCCAAAACCACCCTCAGGAAATCCATTCCTCTCTGGTGCATTTGGTAAAGGAAACAACAATCCACCTGAAAATAAAGTCACTCCTAATCCATCGAATAAACCTGGTGGAAATGTTCCTGTGTATCCAGGAAGTAACAGACCAATTGGAAATGGAAATCCATTCCTCTCTGCACTATTTAATAAAGACAATTCTGGTAATTCCCTCAACAGAGTTGTTCGAAATGGTGCTAATTCAGACGAAAATACAAATTCGGGGAATGATTTAGATCAAAAGGCGAGTAATCCTTTCAACACGTTCCCATCGATTGCGACATTTGGGCCATTCAATGCTGCACCACCTCCTTCATCTCCATTTTTCGGTAAAATATTTTTAAATATTCTCTTATCTGATTTAAGGAATTATGAAAAAAAATTAACACTTCATTATTATATTTTTTAGAACCTCAGTACGTCTCTCAAACTAATTACCCATGGCCTTCAAATGTTGAAACTCCACCAGTACCGTATGAGAGTAAGCATCATGAATTTTTAAAGAATATGAAAAATAATATTTTAATTGATACACTTATTAGTATAAAATAGATAAAATTGTAAATATTTTATTGCTTTGAAAAAATTTTATTGCTATTTAATTTAAATTTTTTCAGATGACTGGCCTGGAATTATACGCATTAGTCTCAACAGACAATGATATACCAAAAATCTTATTATTAAGGCTTTAAATCATTACCATACTTAGAATTAGAGGCATGCAATCATATACTTGTTAAATTATACAATCTTCATTAAGTCTGTTTATTATTTACTTTGGATGGTTATTTTGTATTGAACGATAAGTATGTTTATAATGTATCATTTTTAATTTATTTATAAACTTATCTTTGTATTATTAATTTAATAAACTTTTAAACTGAAGCAATTATGTTAATTTAATTCACAATGCTACCAATATACAAAAAAAATAACTCATTAGATTAGATCTATTAATATGTTTTTTTACTTTCTTCTGTAAGTTATTGTTTTTTCTAAGAGATACAGAGTTTGGATTTTTGCGCTGCTGGAATTTTTTTTGTACTTTTTTTTCATCTTTTTTATTATGAATTTCTTAGAATCGTTTAGTGTGTATTTTCCTGATAGAAGCATCTCTGTTATATTTTTTATTTTTAAAGTAATAATATATCACATCAGTAACAGTTTCTTTGAATAAATTTCTGCCAACAACAAAGAGTGTATTGGCTTCTATACTAATAAAATAATATTAATTATCCACTTTGGAGTAAAGTGGATGTAGAAGTTGTTTTTCCATGAGTGAATATTCCAGGAAGAATGACTCAGTCATTTCAAGTTTCGCAACTTTATGCATTTCGATATGTTAGAATCGGAACTATTTCTAAAATGACAATGTCGATCATTCTTTAATTTTTTACAAACTAAACCCTAATGATTTGGTTTTCAAGTTTCTAATTTACAATTTTTGAATATCTCTAAGGATTTTCTATAAAATAAATTTTCAATATAAATTAGAAGACATAAGTTACATGAAAAAAAAAACTATTTTATTTCAATGCATCTCAGTGTTTTATTTGGGTTTTCAAAATAGAAAAATAAACAGCATGCACGCAATTATCTGAAATTCAATAATGACGTCAATATTACACCTACATTCAGTGGAATTTTAATTTCTAAAGAAAAATGATTTTCAATTTTACATTGTTTCAGTTTTGTTGTAGATTAATTATAGAGGTCTTCTATTATTATTTCCCCTGCTAATACTATTATGCTTTGATTTCCAAGTATAAGAATTACGTTTGGAGTTTAATTATTTTAACAACTCTTCGTTTGGATATAAAAGCAGGCCTCGTTTTCGATATTCATCAGTTTTCCTATTGTAAACCCAAGCTGACAAAATCATGAAGTTCTTAATCGCTTTTTTCATCTTATTTGCTGCACTTTTCAGTGTTAGTCAAGCACAATATGGTATGAATCCCGATTTTAATAATATAAGTGTTAAAAGTGATAAAAAATTAATTAAAAATAAGTGATGTTATTTATACAGAACTTTTCTTTTCTCAGTGAAAATTATAATAAAAAGCTCGAATATTTTCATCAGAAATTTAGTCAATAAAATTGTAGAACGCTAAATTTCAGATTTTTTATTTTGCATTTAAATAGAACTGGAATAATAATAGTGTTAAAGGCATGTGATTTGCATTTTCAATAATAAATATTTTTCGAAAAAAGTAGATTTATCTCCATTTCATGCAGACGGAGGGAAATTGCCTAGTTTTTGCAAAAAATATTTATTATTGCGAACATAAAGTTGGCGAAACTAAAATTGCTTTTATGGTAATTAATACAAGCCCCTAAATTATAAATTTTCACAGGATATGGTGGTTATGGGGGCATGAGAGGAAACGGAGGTGGTTATGGTATGGGCGGCAATATGGGCCGCGGTGGAAGAGGTTTTGGAGGTCAAGGAGGATATAATGGAGGTGGTCGTGGAGGTCGTGGAGGAAGTATGCTTTATTTTTTAAATTAAAATTACTCATTAAAAAATTAAAATGGAAATCTTTTAATATTCTAAAATTATTTTTCAGTGATGTACGGATAAACAAGATGACTTAGCAACAAATGTATGCGTAGTATCTTACGTCTAAGAAACACTTTATAACACATATTCTACGACTTGATATTCATTCATAATGTTATTAAATCAATAAAGAAAATTTGCATATTGTATCTGTGACTTGATCAATTTTATTTCACCCCCTGACATTCTTGTACAATAGTACCATATTTATATTTACTATATTCTCGAGAGCATTTTTCAAATAAGCCACCTGTTACTTTTTAGTCTCTAATAAAAAAATGACTAATTTTGCGCTTCATTTATTTCAAGCCTAAAAGACTCTCAAAATATCTTCTCGGTTTTTGTTTAAAATTGCATATAGTTCTAAGATTTTTTCCTTTGTACGGCTTTGTTCCTAGGATAATAACCACTGCTCTCATTAATTATTTTACGAGTTCCTAACGAAGGATATAAAAGCAGGTCTTGTATTATTTTAGCTAACAGTTTGCTATGTGAGACCAAAACATTCAATAATGAAGTTCTTTTACGCTTTATTCCTTATACTTGTTGCAATTGTAAGCCTTAGTCAAGCGGGAGGAGGTACGAGTTTTATTTTGTTAATTTTAATATGTAATAAAGGTGATTCAAAAATATATAAATAAATAAAGTGCTTATCCTTTTAAAGAGAGAGACGTAATATAAAAATGTTCATATAAACACGAAGCTTATATAAATATGAATAATTCCACGTACATGAAAAAATAAGCAATCAGTAAATAAAGAAAATGATAAAGAAAAGCAGAATTAAATTTTTCAATTCTATACCAATAAAAATAGGTAGTTTATGATTTTTACAGGTGGTAAAAGAGGAATGCGTCGAAGACGTGGAATAGAAGATTATGGCGGTGGCGGAAGTTTTGGAGGTGGAGGAGGGTATGGTGGTGCAGGAGGGTATGGGGATGCAGGCGTTGGAGCCGGTGTGGGGGGAGGTTTGAATGCTGGAATTGGGGGTGGTTTAAACGCTGGAATCGGAGGGGGTGTTAAAGGAGGTTTGAAAGGTGTTATTGGAACACTTGGAAAAATAATTGGACGTTAAGGAGGACGTGAGTTTTAATTTCTTTTTAATTAACCAAAATCGGAATATTAACTAAAGTTTAAAAATTGTTTTTTCAGATTACGAATTAGGAAGATGAGTTTCCTTAAAATTATTCCACTAATATGTAGGAATATTTGATTAGGTGTAATACTTGACAATGTAATCAATTTAATAAAATAGTTATTTTAATCCTATTGCTGAATTTATTTCATCAAAGCCGATTCTGAACTGTATTTTAGCTATATTTTGGTTGATTTCATATCTGCATTCTAAATTGAGATTTCTGTTTAATATTGAATTAATAAAATTTGATATAACGTTTTGCGAAGAATTATGCAATATATCTATAATTTCATTGAAGTTTAATTGTGATTCTTACGTCTTATGTATTATACCTTTATTAATAATTTAATTGTGTTTTTCTTACAAAAAAATTAAAATTGCCTCTTAATTATGGATAATAATCAGTTATGTTGTCAATTGTTTTGAATTATCTTTAAGATTATAAGAGGACTTGGGTGTTATTTCAGCAAGCAGTTGTCATTTGAAGAGCTAAGCCCTAACATGAAGTTTTTCTACTTCTTGGTCGCAATATTTGCGGCTTTTCTCAGTATCAGCGAAGCTCAATATGGTTTGTGGTTTTATTATATTATCTTTTATAGAAACTTTGATATTTTCATTTATTCATCTGCTTCAATAATGTTAGTTCATTAAATAATAGTTAATAGTAAATTCATTTGTTTATAGGAAGGAGGAGAGAACGCGAGAGAGACGACAGATATTACGACAGAGAGGATAGATATAACGACAGAGGCAGAGACAATAGTTATTACGATAGAGACGATTACTATGGCAGACCCCAAAATTATGATTCTAATAGACGAAGTAATCCTGATGGACAATTTGATATTGCCATAAATAATCCTTTAGGTCTCGGTGAATTTTTATTTTTTCTGTTTCCTTCGTTGGCTAGAATTTTTCACATTTCTATATGTTAAATTTTTTCAGGTGGATATGGATACCTAAGGTGAAAAATTACAGAATAACGGCTTCATAATCGCATCTTACGGACTAGTTTAAATGTATATCTATTTACATTTATATATACCTATATATAGTAACTGAATAAAATGCTTCCACGGAATAACAAGTTTAAATTATTTTTAGACATATTTTATTAATTTTATTGTATTGGAATTTCCCGACAGCTCTTCATTTTTTAAATACATTATAACCATTGTCTGTCTCGAATTTTTTATATGAGAAAAAAAATAAGTATAAGGTTGTGGTCATAATAGCAGGGAAACCCAAAGACCACAGGGTAATTTCAAGGTCGTGAAGCTGTCATTCGGAGAGGACAACAGGTCTTTGGTGATTCAGTAATGATTGAATATGATACTCCTATGTAATTTAGGTCAAATTAAAAATTTCAAAATTGACATAAATACATAAATTTCATGATTTAAATTATACAAAAGAATCTCAGCCAAAAATCCGTATTATTTAGAAAAAAAACAGCCAATGTAAAACTATATAGATCAGAGTAGTGAAAGTTTAAACTAAATTAATTGTTATTAATGTTACAAATTAATCTATTAGAAAATCTTTCCTTTCACATCTTCGATTCTAATTCCCTTCGAATCTAAATCTGAACATTGGATTTCTTAGAAAAACGTTTTTAATTCTCTATCATTTAATCGGAATATGAAATCAATCGTTACGCCACTACCTTTACGCGAGGATATTCCCTGCACATTCATTATTCTTAAAATCTGCTCAGACTCACGGCGAAATCTTCCCACATCGTAATCATTGGGTGCTCGTGAGGTTTCGGTTTATAAAGGTGGAAGACCTCCTTCTTTCTCATCAGTTAAAAGTCGACCGTAAGATCACACGTTGTCTGATAAAAGAAATGATCTAACGGCAAAAATCAGTGCAATTTAAAAAAATAGTGTTACGTACTACGTCATGTTTATAAAGTGATGATCATCTCTATTCATAAAAAATAAGAAATAGTAAATAACAAGAAAAGAAAAGAAGAAAATAGTGGACCAGAAGATAATAAAAATTTTGTTTTACTGCTGAGCCCATCTTTAATCAAGATTTCACGTCAATCAAAAGTCACTTATGATTAATTGCTTTTCATAAACTCTCTTAGACAAACCAGTATTCTTTATAATAAAAAATAAACGTAGTGAGATCTACAATGGAGAGGATAATTGTGTGTTTGCTTCTTATAGCATCTTGTGGTAAGTGTCCTTTATTATTTCTTATGATTTTTCATGTCTATTTACAGATTTAAGTTCCGTTTCATTCGATAATAAAATGTTACGAGTCCTAGACATTCACTATATCATCTTAGCGAATTTTTAATATTTTTTATTGATTTTTTAGATATATTTTTTTTAAATTAGTTGTTCTTTATTTAATACAGCTGCCGATGGCGGAGATTTCATCTTTCCTGATCAATTGCCTTCACGTTTAGAAGGAAGTAGTGAATCGACTCCAAACAGACTATCGAATCCACAGCAAGGAATAATTCTACCAGATTTTAAAGATCCTCAACCGAATAAGTAAGTAAAAATCTAAAAGTTTAGCGAACGATGAAATTTTTGACAATTTTATGGAGAACATTTTTTGACAGATACCTAAATCCAGAATGTCAAGCTGTATATCCTGAATACAATCAGCCATCAAATCAAGGTTATCAGCCATCCAATTCAGGGTATCAGCCATCAAATTCAGGATATCAACCATCCAATTCAGGTTATCAGCCATCCAATCCAGGTTATCAGCCATCCAATCTAGAATACCAGCCAATGAATCCAGGATACTATCCTACTAACCCAGGATATCATCATTCTTCTTATCCAGATTATCAGCATCAAAATCAGGCCAATGCTAATACCAATGCCAATGCTAATGCCAATGCCAATTCCAATGCCAATGCAGATGCCAACGCAGATGCAAATGCTCATAGCCAGAATAATTATCATCAGTCACCTTATGGTAATCAAGATTACCAAAATCCCCAAAATTCCTTCAACTCCATTTCTAGTTCGACTTCTAATGCCCAATCAAATAATGGCAATTCAGCTGCAGCTGCAAGTGCATCTTCAGCTGCAGGAGTTGCAATTGTAAATGGAATTCCTGTAGCCAGTGCGGCTGCAGCAGCTTCAGCTGCAGTTGCAGGTGCTGGAGGAACTTCTTCTGCTTCAAGTAATTCAGCAAGTGTTGCGGGTGGTCCCCCACAACGTCCACCATGGTATTTTGGAAGCAGGATAGGTGAAGACAAGGACGAACCCAAAGAAGCTAAAGAAAGTAAGGAAAGTAAAGAGACCAAGAAAGCAGAAACCAAAAAGTCTGATGAAGACAAAATCCTTTTTAAAGACTAAGTTTGAAGATTCATTGTGTTATAAATTCGACCTTTACACTTGTAAATATTTAATGAAAAATTTAAAACGATATGAGCAGAGTTTGAAAAATTATCCTTATAACAAAGGACAGATAAAAAAATAGCTTAAAATAGCTAAAAACTACTGTTGTCTGACAATTTTAATTATCATTTCATTTACGCTTGACAGACTTTGATTGAAATATTATTTTCCAGTAATTTCGTTTCCTCATTTGAAAAACAAATTATTCTATAAATAGATGATTTAGGAAGGCAATGAACTCTTTTTTCACGTGAAACAGAAAATCGAGATAAGTTAAGTAAATTTTGCGTTCAAAAAATCACTTCTTCTGAGTCACAATTCGTGTGGTTGAAATCTAGCCACAGTTGAGTCAATAATCACGTTTGGAAATTCCAATTATGTCATAAAAGAGTGTGCAAAACCAGAGTTTTGTGTACAGATACACAAACCTTGGCACAGAGAGTAAATACCAACTGTGTAAGCATTAATATTCATGAACAGAGTTGGCTCAAATATCGAGGCTTCGATTGCATGGGTGTCTTTTGCAAATGTCTGAATGTGTTTTTATACAAATATATGTGTGAAAAATAAACTTTTTATTTATAGCAACACGTCTTTTTCTTCGACCTTCTCAGATATTTCCTAGATATATTGAGTTAATAACGACAATGATAATCACTTCTTCCTTCATCACATTAATAATATCTCTTTTTTATCATAGAATTTATTCGCGAAATTTATGAATAATTTGAAACTTCTCTTTTATTAAGGACATTTGCATAAAAACAGTATAATAATTTTACAAAATGATTTGTTTGAAAAATTCTGGGTATTTGCTATGCCTACCTAATGCATTTTATGATCACATAACATGCTTGAAGTCTGCATATTTATTAATCATTATTTAGAAAAAAGTCATATATCCTTTTTTTCTTCCTTTGCATTGAGTAGTAAGATTAAATAAAATTGTTTATAAAAAGAAATACAAAACGAATTAATAGTAGTATCTAATGTTGAAAATCATTAAAGAGTAATAGGAAATCTGAAGAACGATCTTGTAAGCAATTACATAGTACTAAAACAAAAAATAATAAAAAATTTTAATTAAGACGTACTGAATAAATTGAGTGTTTCAAATAATTATTTAAATTGCATAAGGAAAGAAATGTTAGGCAGGAACTATTAGACATAAATCAAAGATAAAACACCATGAAGATGAGTTAGGTATATCCTTGACCGATAAATGTAGATTTCTTATTAATGTTATTATCTTGTATGTATGTTCAATATAATGGATTTTGTACACGTTCTTAATCTTTCCAAGCAAATATTTATCATCTATTGTTAATTTATTATGAAGCTATTTTACTATTGAAGCAATTATGATAAATTTAAACATGACGATTCAAATTGAAAAGAAATAAAATGGAAATTTATATCTAAACTGGATCTAAAATTATTAATAACTAATAAAATGGACTTATAAAAACTATAATTTTGATAGAAGTATAAAACATAATTATTTTTCAATATTATTTTTTATTTGAAGATTGATACTATTATCACAATGCAACTTAATTTAAGTACTTATAAACGAGTGTCTTTTTCATTTCGGTTTACTATAAACACTTATTACGCTCGACAAATTTTAATACCTTTCAAACATCTTTGTAATTTTATTATTTTAATAAAATTTCAAAGAATTCTTGAACGATATTTCCAAGCTAGATTAACAATCAGTTTTTAAATTATCTCAGATAGCCTATTAACACTGAAGTGTTAAAATTCATTAAAAAAATTATGATCACATACTGCAACATTTTCTACAACCTATAGTACAAATATTTTTTTATATTTTTCGTCAAAATAAGTTAGTGCTTTTGCTTTCTTTTTAATTGACACATCAGTCGTTATTCGCAATGTTTAAAATGTCATGATTGCATTTTGTTCTGATTTATCATTTAGGGATTTTGCCCGCTTGGACGTTGTAAGTTCCTTTTCCATCGGGACCGATACTGGCGGAACTGGAACTGAAGACTCCTTTGGCATCATCTACCTTTCCACCTTGGCTCACACCCTCTTCGGCGTCACCAAAACGGGAGAAGATACTGAAATTGTAAGATCATTTTTAGTAATCATGGCTTTTCTAATTTTGAAATAATTCACCTCTCAAAAGATAAATAGAACTTGTTTTGTTCTTACCTGACTCCATTAGCATTAGCATCAGCTTTGGCATTGGCATTGGCATTGGCACCACCATGAGCACCACCTAGAGAACTTGCATTGGCATTAGCATTGGCATTGGCACTGGCACCAGCACTGGCACCTCCGTGAGAACCACCATGTCCACCTCCGAGAGAACCGCCCTGTCCACCTCCAAGGGAACCACCATGTCCACCTCCAAGGGAACCACCTCCGAGGGAACATCCACCAGTGCATCCTCCTTGTCCACCACCGAATCCTCCGTGACCACCTCCAAATCCTCCTTGGCCACCACCATATCCTCCTTGACCTCCGAATCCACCTTGTCCACCTCCGAATCCACCTTGTCCACCACCAAATCCTCCTTGACCACCATGTCCTCCACTTCCTCCAACACTTCCTGCATTAGCTGAAGCATCAGCATTGGCATTAGCAGAGCTACCACCAATTCCGCCTGCACCACCACCACCACCTGATGGGTATGTTGGGTATTTCAATGTTCCTGGAGCAAATCCTGGGTCAACTTGGTATCCTGGCTGACCAGGTAATGGATATACTTGGAGACCTACAATCAAATATTTAAAAATATAATGTATATCAAGTATTTAAAGAAAGATACTTGCATCTTTTAATAAATCACTTACCACCAGATCCTCCATGTCCACCTCCATGACCTCCAGCGCCTGATCCTCCAAATCCTCCAGATTGACCTCCTGGAAATAGTTGAATCATATTTTAATTCTATATATATGTGAATAAGATTAATGATACATAATAAATTCGATAAAAAGATTATAACTACCTCCATAGCTGCCTCCGAATCCTCCACTACCTCCATGTCCTCCACCTACTCCTCCAAATCCTCCACTACCTCCATGTCCTCCACCAACACCTCCTCCTACTCCTCCAAATCCTCCACCGAGATTTCCCCCACCAAGACTTCCTCCTCCATGACCTCCACCAAGACCACCTGCTCCACCAAGTCCTTCAAATTTAAATTTCACACATAAGAATAGATTTCAAAAATTAAATTTCATAAATAATAGAGGTGACAAAATTGGATGAGAGTCGTTTATAAATATTTCTCAAAACTCTAGCACAAAGTTAGCTATTCTCTTTTAATTACTGCTTAACATTGTATTTTACATCAGTCAAAGCCTCTAGTTTATGAAAAAAGGCTAATTATTTATCTCGTTTTTATATAAATCTGTAGATGAACAATTCAGAATACTCTATCTTAAACAAGAATGAATAAATAGTAAACATTTCCGTTTCAATTATTCCTTGAGGAATAACTTCTGCTTCGCTTCTGCCTCGCTTCTGCCCAAAAACTTCCAATAGCTGAAAGTTACCTTAATTCTTGACACAGTTCTCTGTACTCAGAGAACTTAAGGTATTATACCAACAAGTTTATGATATAAAAAATATCACTTGGATCCCTTTTTTTCAAGGCTTGTTAATTCACAACAACAACTCTTACCTCCAGCAGTGGATCCAGCATTGGCATTAGCATTGGCATTGGCACTGGAAGTGGCACCAGCTCCAGTTTTACTGACTCCAGATCCACCAGATCCTCCATATCCACCTCCTAGACCAGCACCAGAACCAGAACCTCCCAAACTTGAACCTCCAAGACCTGAGCCTCCAAGACCTGAGCCTCCTAGACCCGAACCTCCGAATCCACCAGTTCCTGCATGGCTACCTCCTCCAGCTCCTCCATAGCTTCCTCCATAACTTCCTCCATATCCGCCAGTTCCTGCGTGGCTACCGCCTGCTTTTGAACCTCCGTATCCACCACCTCCATATCCACCTGGAAACCAAAAGAAAACCATTTTAGAAACTATTTATGAAAAGAATAATAATCTAAACTGTTAATTAAAAGAAGTGATCCTCACCACCTCCAGCATGACTGCCACCAACACCTCCTCCCTGGCTACCTCCATAACCACCAGATCCAAAACCACCAGATCCTCCGGCTCCTGAAGATCCTCCATATCCGCCACCATATCCACCAGATCCACCAGCATGACTGCCTCCAAGAGCTCCTCCTTGGCCACCTCCCAATCCTCCTCCAAAGCCACCTCCTAATCCTCCTCCATGGCCTCCAGCACCACCTAGTTAAAAAAATATTATTATTTAGATTGTATTACAATTAAATAATATCCACATGGAATTATCACACTTTTATGATCTAATGACTTTTATTTTTAGTTGACAGTATTTCCAACACTCAGGCGGTCAAAGCTTTCCCATATTTCCATTTTTCGATTATTAAAATTCTCTTTACTTCTTTCAAGTTTAAAACATCAAACTTGCAAAAATTTAGAAAAGTGAAAAATTGGGAAAATTATATGATTGACCCCCAGATATAAGAAGGAAAAATTTTAAATGAGAATTTTTCTAATAAAACGATAAATAATTCACGAAAACAGTGATTAATATGGAATTGAATTGTTTAGTCACAAATTTCACATTTGTATTATATAATTAATACATAGAAGCCTTGCATTATTAAAAAGGGATCCAAGCGTAATTTATAAATAAATAATATCGATTAAAACTGTAAATTCAAAGTGTAATTATTCACATCTGTAATAAAAACAATTATATAAATGTCAAGTCATCTTTCTTTTGATATCAATTGAAATTATTTATGTAATCTTTAATTAATACAAGTAATTTATATAAAAGTAATTGTCTTTACGAGAACCTAACGATGCGATTTGAATTGTCAATTTAATTAGAATAATTTCTACATGCTGAATTAAAAGTTGGAAATTATCATAATTACCTCCGTATTGATTAGCACTTCCAAAAGTGTAACCATTTCCGGCACCATCGGCAGTAGCAGCAGCTTTAGCATCTGCAGTTGCACCTCCCGTGGCATGAGAATTTGTCAGGGTCAAAGTATTTCCGGCACCACCTGAAGAACTAGAACTGGAAGAACTGCTGCTACTGCTACTACTACTAGAGCCATAAGCATACCGCTTGGCACGAACAAACTTTAATTCATCTGAAAGCAAAACAATTAAGAGATATGGTCAAAACATTTTGTCGAATGAACCGAAGTTTTTTTTATATCAATGGATTTACTTATGAAAATTTAAGTAAACTTCAAATAATATTTAAATACTTGCATTAGAATTCATAATATGTAATCTCAATACAAAGAATAAAATGTCCATAATTGACATCATCATCTCTAATTTATTCTTTACACTGCTCTTAGGAAGGCCGTGTGAATTGCAATTTTTAAGTCTGTGTATAATCTGAGTCAACACAAAGAAAAGGTACACACATTTTCAATGCCAAGATGATTAACATCGAAAATCAATCTCGAGTTAATTGATGACTAAATATAGTCTTTATTAATGCAGATCAAGAAAAAATATTCGGTGAAGATTATCCTAACAATAAATAATATTTGCATAATGCAATCAAATTTCAAGTAAGAATGCTGTAATTCTTGGATTGAAGAAACTTATAAAATAATCAGTTGTTTATATCATTCCTCAATATTTTTTTATTTTTGTTTCTCTTTGGTTACATCACAAATCTCAAATTATCTTCTTAATTATCAGAGTGGACGAAACACTGAGCATAAAGTATAGAATGTAAATTAATGATATTCAACTGTTCAGATTAATCAGTGTAAATTAACTTTAGAAGATTTATTGAACTTCGTGAACTTAAAAAGAAGTATAGACAAGTTGCACGTGCTAATGATGCTGTCTCACATAGAGAGTGGGAAAACCCAAACACAAGGTCAAGCACGTCAGCAAAATGCTGTTAAAATAATAAGAAAAAAAATGATCGAAAGGATCAATCTAATATAGAGATAAGATGGAAATTACGAAGAGAGGTCATGTTTATTGAATCTGTTTTCATAAAAAATCCACATCACTTCCGTAAATACAAACACTAACATTCTAGATTTCATTACAAATATCAGACTCTAAGTACATGTTTCTTTCTATTTCAAGACTGATTCGCGCAATTTTCATTTACATATTATATCAACATTATTTATAGTCAGCAAATCAAATCTTCAATATAAAAATTGATTGTGAAACTGCAGTAAATAAATGTTTCTTTAGTTTTCATTATAGAATTGACTGTGTCTTTAATTATTCAGATTTGTAGTTTAATAGTTTTTCTAAGAAATGATTATGATCATTGAGAAGCTATTAAAACAGATTTAATATTCACTTCCAATATTGGCAACTAATTATATCACAAAAAACAATAACTTATGTTAGTATCTAAACTTTAATCTTGATTGGTATCAAAACTTTGAATACGAATTTTGCAAAATTTACATTCTCATTTGTAATTTTAATTTATTGTCTAATTACTATAAGATAAGATTTTTTTATAGAATTAATTTTGTTTCTTATCGTCATTTTTCGAATTTACAGACGATTAGTATCCTTTTGCACCATTACAAAAAATTATTAGTTAATATTTTTTTAGAGAGAATTAAGTACATTTTTTAAAGGATTATAATTAATCGAAGCTTTTGTTTATTAAATATCTGTAGTTTCTTTAATGTAAAGAAAATAACGTAAATTAAGTTTTAACGCAATTTTTAAATAGAAGTTTGGTTTCTGAAGGTGTGCAATCTAATTATATATAAATTGTTTGTTATAATTTACCTTTTGCGTAGACGCTGATGACCAAAAGGGCCAAGAGCCCGATGCTCACTTGTTGCTTCCTCATGTTTAACTGTGATAATCTTCGACTCATGTGATTCTTAAATAGCAGAAACTCCCACCTATGACCCCTTCCTTCCATCGAAATGACGGCATTTGGATGTTCCCAGATGAAAAACAAGAGTACATCAAGGCTATCTCAATGTCCCAGAATTTCTGGGATTATCCCAATATCACCTATAGGGACGCACTTACGATGAACTATTAAAAACAAATATCTCAAATCTATATGTAATTAGCGGTTATTCTTTGAACTGGAAATTTTACTCGAGTATTTTCTAAAAGTGTTTATAGTTTTAAGTGAATCTGCAAACAAAAAAGATAAAAGTTGTGTATTAATAATATATCAGACAATTTTTGTAGAGTAACTAAATCTTTCTAAATTCCTATACATGGTAAAAAACGAAAAATAGTATTTATAAAATATCTCACTACCTAAAGATTATATCTAATTTTTTTAAGATGATAATAAAAAGTAATAATGAAGTGTATGAATTATGTTTATAGATGCTTATATATTGATTTGAGTAAAAGGCAATTTTTTATTACCTGCATTATGAAGCATTTTCTACGAAAGGAAAAAGGACATTGAAATTTTTTTTTTCTACAAAATCAATAGATCTAAAAATTTGATTGAATGGATGACATTTGATTTATAGTTTATTAAAGAAAGGAGGGGAATTCCATATGAGAAATCCCACCGATAAAGTTGTAATTAAAAAAGATTACCTACTAGAATATGAGCTCTGACATATTTTTTTTAGAAAAGATCTTTGCCCAATATTTGAAAGATTTTGCGAATTTTAAAATAAAAGACAGTTTGAGGAATCAGAAAAATTGCAGTCGGTGGAATATTATTCGCAAAGATTTTATTTATGCAGAAGATAATACAGTTGTCAATTTTTTAATTCAGAAGTTTTTCCAAATATATAAATTACAATTTAAGGAAGTAGAGCTTGAAAGTCCTTAAGTGGAATCATTAATGGTCCCTCTTTGTTGGGAAAATTCCTCCCTAAAACGTGGGTCAATGAGACTGCAAATAAAAAAAAAATTAATATTCTCTCTTGTGAATAAAGATCATATCGTAATTTGTGATTTGAATTTTCTAATTAAAACATAATTAAATTCCTGTACTCTTACTTAATGCCACCGGCGTTTACGTTAGCATTGGCTTGGGTATCAGCGTTAGCATTAGCATTGCGTGGAACAACTGGTCCTACTGGGTTTTGTGTGTAGAATGGTGCAGGTCCTGTTGACAAATAAAAACACCGTTAATATTTGTAGTTTTTAATAACTGTACTCATGTATTAAAATTCTTATTTCACTAAAAGGATTAAATAGGAAACTATTTAATCCTTTTATTAAAATAAGAACTTAATAACTGTACTCATAACGGTACTCATGTATTAAAGTTCTTATTTCAATTTATTATTTCTTATTGAAATAGGAATTTTAACACATGAGTACAGTTATGAAGAGTACAGTTTGAAGAATCACAACCTGATTTAAAATGATAATGACCTTCACAAACGCAGTTGCATCTCTGGCTATAACCCTGATAGTAACCTGGAGAGTAAAAAGGACGAAGAAATAAATATTTCGTTTATAATTTATTTTTTGAGCATTATGTTCGTTTTTAATTTAAATATTTCAAAGGAAGGCTTGCAATAACTATATAAATGAAGTTGGCATATTGGTCTCAATTTTCTGATTTTCTGATCAACATGGGTGAATCTCCTTGGTATCCACCATGGTTTTGATTGACCATTACCTTGCTGGCAATAACTACCTTGTCCTTGCTGTCTGTAGCCCCCTTGTTGGTATTGACCAGCTTGCTGGAATCCACCTGCCTGTCCATATTGACCTTCTGGTTGGTATCCACCCTGATCTTGTCCAAAGCCACCCTTTACTTGGAATCCATTACCTTGTTGGAAGCTACCACCCTGTTGAAATCCACCAGCCTGTCCGTATGGACCATTTTGTTGGAAGCCATGAAACAGTCCTTGCCCATAGCTGCCCTGTCCCTGTCCATAGCTTCCTCGTCCTTGAAATTCGGGACCTTGGAATCCATTACCTTGTTGGAAGTCACCACCTTGTTGAAATCTACCAGTCTGCCCACATTGAACTCCCTGACCCAATTGACCTCTCTGTCCACCGGAACCGGCTCCATTTGATTCAGCAGTACCAGCAGCAGAGGCAGAACCATTTCCGGTTACTTTGGTGTCAGTATTGGTGGAAGTTTTACCATCATTAGCGTCGCTATGAGAATTGGAGGAACTGGTGGACCCAGATCCTTGTTGTAGGTTTTTCTGAAGCCTTTTAAGCTTATGGTGTCTTAACGTTATTTCACCCTCTTCACCTGTTGATAAGTAAATTTAAAAGTAATACAAGAATAGTAAATCCAAGAATAGAAGAATCGAATTTTTAAAGAATGACAAACAAAGATTTATTTACCAGCCGAAAAGGCAACGAGAAGAAGAATTGCTGCGAGACCAAAGACTAGGCTGCTCATGGTGCTTAACTGTGCTTGATTATCCTTTTTGATAATTTTTCAACATCTTATATACTTGATACCCCGATGAATCAGGCCCTAGATTTTCGACTAGATGACGAATTTTCAGAATTTTCAGAATAAAAATAAAACACATTAATAATTCATGTTCTAAAAACCGCAAGATTGTTCGCGATATGAAAATAATAATAGATTGGAAATTAATTGACCAGTGAAGTGGCGAATTTGCAGTACCTGCTTACACATGAGAAGCGATTTGGGATGTTTGAAGAAACGAAAACAGAAACTGACGAATAATTTAATTATCTGATAATTTCTAAGTAATGCGAAACCTTCAATCCGAAGGTCTTTGTGAATTTTTAGAGATGGTTGGAATATTTTTGTGTTTATTTTGAACAATGTCGAATTTTTTCAGTATGAATAGGCACTGCCTTATATAAAATTATATTTTTTTAATTTCGAATAAATGCATTAGCTCTATTTTTTCATAAGAATAAATACTAAACGTTTTTCTAAAAATAAGGAATAAAGAGAGAAACTATGAGTAGAAATGAGAGACGTTTTATTTTATTTATTAACAGATCTTTTATATAATGTCAACCTGCCTTATGAATTATATACAGTATAATGAATTCTACAAATTCTAATGTATATTTACTCTAGTTTTCATTTCAGTAACTCCGTTTTTACTCGATGAAGATGAGGAGCTGGAATGGCCATCACCGGAGGGTACAACTGCAATTGTCTCGAGCTCATCTTTGTTATTAAAGCGAGTATTGAAGCTATGGAAAAAATGAAAAAAATCAAGCTTAATAATTAATTAATTAAGCTTAATAATTAATTGAAAGATATACAATACAGATAAATACAGATCAAAAATTCATCAAATTATATTAAAGTTCCAATGATCAAAAGAGTAATTGATTAGAAATCAAGAGTTTTTATTTGGAAATCTTTTGCAGCTTCTAATTTTTTTCAAATGCTTTATACTTTCTTGGTTTTTAATTTTATGACTAAATAATAGGAAATAAGAGAAGAACGAGAATTATTTCTTTGGACACTTACAAAGGACCAGCATTGGCGTTGGGGTAATATCCGTCTTGAATAAAAAATATATAGATTAATATAATTTTCAAAATCAAATTACATCAAATTATTTATTCTAATATTGTTAATACCTTGGTATCCATTGTTTCCTGGATAATATCCGTTTTGTCCAGGGTAATGACCGTTGTTTCCTGGGTAATGTCCATTTTGTCCTGGGTAATAACCGTTGTTTCCTTGGTATCCTAAATAAAAGATATTATTTTAATAATACTTTATACTTTTATGATTGATTACTTAATAACTACTGAAATAAAATAAATAAGCTATAAATGACCTTTTCTATTCATTTAAAAATAACAGTTTTAAATTTGATTGATGACTACAAGTACCTGGACGATGGTAGTAATCGTTGTTAGCTTGGGCATCAGCATTTGCATTTGCAGATCCACCTCCGGTAGCGTGAGTCTTTGTATCAGTTGAAGTTTGTCCATTAAATGCATTACTGCTTGAATGGGAAGAACTTGAACTTCCGTATCCTGAAGATGGGTAATTCTGTCCATAGGGGTAGCCTAAATGTAAAATGTGTAAAACCACATATGCATTAGAATTAGAATCGCATTTTATAAAATTTAAAATATCTCAAGCTTTCTTTTACTAGTTCTATTTCTAGCAGTCGAAATGAAAGAAATTATTTACATAAATTTTATACATAAACCAATTGTGCCGTTAGGCTTGTTATTTTGTGTGAAAATTTAATTTTAGTGAAAAAAAATTAAATGCAATTTGAAAATTTTGATAATCTTGCGGTAAAATGTTTAAAAAAGAAAGTTTTACCTGAAGCACAGACTACAAGAAGAAGAAGAGCCAAAAGGCCGGTGAGTTTGAAGTTATACATCATTGAAGAATATTGGGAAGACTGTGTCATTTCTGAAATCAATTCTTCTTTAAATAGCGAAGTCCCCACTAACATATGGTAAAGTTTGATTATTTCCACGAAAAGATAGCAGTTATTCCTAACTGGAGGACCAAACATCTTATGTAACTCAGTTTCTAGGAGGGAGGTATGTTTATTTGGCAGTAATTAGCATTGAAAAAAGGAAGGGAAAACTTGTGAAAATAACAATTGAGATATTTACATACTATCGTCAAAGAGAGTCATGAATGGATACATAAAGCCAATTTCTGTCTTCGTGATGAAGAGTTATTATTAAATATTTATTCATATTCTCTATTTATAAAAGTCAGAGATTTTCGAATGAAACTTCATAGAATTTTTGTAATATTTTATATAAAAGCTAGATTTTTTAATACAGAATAATGTTTAAATTAAAAATATAGATAAAGTAGAGCTTTTAAAATGAATGTTTATTATAGTCAACTGAAGACGTTTTAAATCATTCGTACCGAATATCGTTATCATACTTTCCCCAACTAATCAGTTTAGGAAATACCCGAAGTATGGAAATTTCATTTTTAAATAATTAATGTTAAATAAGCCAAGAATAATAACCTTCTTTAAGATAAATATTGACATCCTTATCAAGGGCAGAAATGTGTTATGAAATTTTAGTAGTCAATAATAAGAATTAAAACAAATGATTCAAATGCAGTATAAATGATGACTTAAAGAATTAATTGTTCTATCCTTAAAATGTGCTTAACCAAATATTTTAATAAACATTTTTCATTTAGAAGTGACTTACAATTAGACAATAATTATTATCAATTTATTATATAGGTAGATGGACATAAATATAAAATAAGAAGTTAAAACTCAAAGAATTAGAATTTAAAAAGGTTTTATTTTCATTAAAATTTTCTTAGAGTTGGTATATTTACATAAATAATTCCCGAATGGATACAAATCTTCATTTGTAGAAATCGTAAAAACTATAAATTTATTATGCATGTGCATTGGCATTGGCATTGGCTTGAGCATTTGCATTGGCATTAGCGTTTCCTAGGGATCCTCCTGCAGGATAAACTGATCCTCCGTACTGTCCTCCGAATCCTGTAGGATGTCAGAAAAAAAATAATTATCATCAAATTATAATGAAACAAGAAATAAGACAAAAAAGAAAATTTAAATAAAGTATTTATAATTATTATACCTTTTACTCCACCGAATCCTGGATCTCCATTGACTCCAGTTTCTAAAAAGAAAATACACATATTTAAATAAAACAGTTTTAGCAATAAATATTTTTAAAAAACTATAATATTTAGTAAAATGCATTGAAGTATTTAATCACTATGCTCTCTAAATCTGAATTAGTGAAAAGTAGGTCACTAATTATTAGTTGTATTTTACTATTTCAATTAGTAAGTTTTCAACTTTTCACTAAAGTTGTAGTCAAAAATGACTAACAATTAGTAGAATTTTTCACTAAAGTAAATCAGTGACCTACTTTTCACTAATTCAGATTTAGAGAGATGCACACTTGAAGTAAGAAGCAAAACACGTGTGTAAGTTGTAAACGAAAAACGAGATATATACAAAGCTAAGCAAATGAATTGTTTGTTTTGAGACAAACTCTAGAGAATTTTTCCCCTAGGATTTATTTTCATAAAGAAGAAGTAGACACAAAAACACAAACTAAAATAATGAAGATATACTTTCGTTAAGCAAGAGTTTCAAGAATTTTGACTATACGTTGATATAGTTTGAGTTGTGTTTGATCAGAAATTGCAGTTTCAGTACTATCACTAACTAGAATTCTGAGGATCAGATCTAATAATTCATTTTCAATTAGGGAAGCCTATTTAATTGAAAAATAAATTTTCAATTTGCAGAAACTAATAGGACAGTTTGAAGACGAGGTACTACCATGAAAGTTTCCAGGATATGATCCGACACCGTGGCCAACAAGGCCTCCTTCATTAGCATAGCCTCCTTGTCCGCCAAATCCACCTTGATTAAGATAGCCTACTGATCCACCGTGACCAGCTGAATGTGAGTTTGCAGTGGCATCAGCATTGGCAGTTCCATGACCAGTGGTCTGGGAGTTGGTCTTTGTATTTGTACTGCCATCAAAAGCAGAGGAGCTGGAGGAACTGGAAGAACTTGAAGCTGAACCGGGTAGATTGAAAGTTTCCTCATGTCGATTATGTTTGCGTTTTGAATGACGTTTTAGACGGTCTAGTATGGATAATCCTTCTCCTCTCGCTCCTTCAAAGGTTTCTGTAAATTAACACAAAATTGCATTGTGAATTATTTTGTAAATTTTTCTTTGTTGAGTCTAAAATTGGATTTGTAGTTAGTATTTATTTAATACTGTCTCAGGTTCTCTTCTTTAAAGTATTTTAATTATTAGTTAATCTCAAGAGAAAAAAATCTATAATAGTTAGATATAATAGATAGTTTTAAAAATATTCCTGAATACAATATTACATATTAAGATTTTAAATATAAAAAAGTGATTGATTTGAATCATGTCATATATCAATATATTTTATCTTTCAAACCAATTAAACTGTTTTAATAAGCCATTAAAAATTCGAAAACATGTTATTACATTCTTGATACATTTTTATGTTTATGTTTCGAAGAAGTAGATATTTTTATCATTTCGGAAAAAGTTTCTGATAAACATAACATAAAATTTACTTGAAGATATTATTTTATTGTAATAAAAACCGAAAATGTATTTGTTTAATAAAAATCGAGAACAATAATATTCAGCATGTTGAAGAAAAAATTGTACGCTAAAAAGAAATAATAATTTTGTTTTACAAGATAATTTGAAATGAGTCAACGATTATTTGATCGCTCTTTTGAAGGCCAATATACATTTCACATATCTCACTTTAAATTTGTTTTCAAATTATAAAATAACGTCGGTGTTCCAAGATTTTAATATTAAATGGAATTTATACATGATCCTTTTATTTATTAGGAAAAGCAAGATCAAGTTATGGATGTCTCATTTTTAGATTCTCGAATTCAAGGAATAAATTTTATAAATTCAAAGCAAAAGTTATAAAATTATTATTATTTCACTTGATGTAAAAATAAAATTAGAAGAAGCAATAATATAGAATATTTTCTCTTACCAGCCACACAAGCGGTGACAACTAGGAGAGCCAAGAGGCCGATGACCGTTTGATACTGCATGATTAAATGACTATACGAAGACTATGGTTTGCATGAATTCGGCTCTTTCTTAAATACTTGACTCCCACCAAAATAAATGTTTCCTCCAGTTTCTATCAATGACATATTTTTTCTCGTTTCTACGTATCACGTGTAGTCCGTAATTCCCAAATAGAGGACCGGTTTACTATATTGTGCAATATTAATAGAAGACGTCCGATTCTTTGCATTAATTAGCTAACCGATGAAGATAGGAAGAAATTGACAAAAGAAACGGTTTAATAATTCATTTGAATAAGAATTAAAACGAAAATTGGTTCCCTTAATTAAGATAACAAATAAAATATTCTTTAGAGGTTCATAATTTAAGAAAAAATTATCTTATTAGAGTTAATAAGTGTTAAAAAGATGACATAATACTTTTAGCAGAATTTAAAAAGTAATTTACCTTTCTTAAAAAAAGAATATGTAATTACCTTGGACCAAGGTTTTTTTTTTTGAAGATGGATGCTTCTTTCAGGATTCGATAAAGTCTAACAATACCTCGAAACCTCTTCGTAGTTTTTTTATTTAAAATTAGAGTCTTTCATATGGGAATTCTTTTTTCATAAACTTTTTTTGTTGTTCAAAATAATTTATATCAACTTGTGCTAATATATTATATTTTTTTTATCATAAGATATGGAATTATTAAATAATTATGTTTTCATTCTAAAAATGATCCTCTAAACTTAATTTCATAATATCTGTTGTGAATTATCTGTGATAAATGGGTCAAAGCAGAATTATGTCTAAAATGTCCACTTCGATAAAATGACTGATTTTGAATAAATCATTGCGAAATATGAATTAAATATCGCTTTTTAGTCCAGATCCAGATGTAAAAATAAATATATCTACCTCCACTATAAAGCGAGATTTAATTGTTTTTTTCCTAATTGCTTATTAAAAATTGGTCAGTTTCTAGATACATTTACATAGATGATATGAATAAATCAATGTAATTAAGAATTATTAATATGTAATAATATATTTTTCTAATTACTTAAATTAAAATAATTTTAGGCAATAAATATAATTCAACAAATTGAATAATTCGTTATTCCTCATTGTAATTTCTTTTATTAGTAAATTTTTATATTTAATAACTATTCATATCACTTGGAATGCAGGAATAAAATCTGAAATTCAGAAAAAATACAAAATTATTAATACTTTGTACTCTAATAATAAAAATTTAGAGGAGATTAAGAAATTTTAATTTATTTTAAAACCGTAATATTTTCAAGAAAGACCTTTTATAAATATTAAAGTAATATTAAAAATAAACATTTCTATGAATAAAAAAATTAATCTTACAATTATTACGCTTTCAGTTCAGCTTCATAATTATTACTATGCTTTCGTCTCTTTTGTAGATCCTGCTCCAGGATTCGCCGACTTAGGTGGTATCCCAGATACTGATTGTTGTTGGAAAAAGACAATTAGCAAAAAATAACCAAAGAAATAACAAAAAAGATAAGTTTTAAGTCAGAAGCGAGTTTTTTCTAAAATCTTAATATTAAAAAACAAAGGCTATATTTTTAGGTAGAAATTATACCTGGTTCATTATTAGAAGGAGCTCCTAAGTTTTCCGCAACCAAAATAACTGGATTCGGCCTCGAATTATCCAAAACTTGAACAGTAACGTTGGCCTTGACGTTAGAAAGAATATCCAAAATCTGGCTCTTAAGTGAAGCGGTATCGATATTGTGAAGTCCATGAGAACTTAATTCTTTCTTAAGAGCAGTACCAATTGCTTTTTTGAGTCCTTCCTGATCAATATTATCAATACTACGTTGAGCAATATTTACTTTAAATGAAACTGTATTTGTTGTATTTGTTTTATTTTGTGGAGGAGCTGTGTGTTGAACATGAGAAATTACTTTTTGATTTGAAGTTTTGTTATTTTGGATCTTAACAGTGACATCAGAATTACTACCAGAAATTGCTCCTGCGATCTTTTTTTTAAGAGAGTCAATATCAATTTTACCTCCTTGAGCTAATGTCTCTTGAATTATCAAATTAATTTTCTTTTGAAGAGCTCCAGAGTCCGCTTTAGAAGAATCAGAGAAACCAAAGTCTAATTCTGCTTCCAAAGTAGGAGGTTCGACTTTTTTCCTAAATTCTGCTGTCTCAACCTCAGAAACAACTTTAGGAATGCTTGCAACTGAAGTATCAGTAACCGTAACTTTTGCCTGAATTTTAAGTCTAGCAAGAGCTTGAAGTATCTTCTGATTAAGTAGCTTACTATCAATATGTTTATCCATTTTAAAAATCTGATTGGTTACAACTTTTCGTATTTTCATCATACTTCTCTGTTGCAATTTCTGAGGCAATGTGTCTCTGAACGTAATCAACACCTTGTAAGATAAGCTTCGCTGTAAAGTCAAAATAACTTGTAACATTTTTTTGAAAATTAATATTTTGACATCTTCTGAAGAGAACTGTGTATAGCCTTGTGCTATTAATTGTGAAATAATTTCTGATATTTTAGTCTCGAGAACTGAGTAGCTGATATGTTTACTAATCCCAGGTATCTCCTTGATAAGAGTTGTTGTGAGTGATTTGCTCAGCGAGGCCTTATCTACTTGAGAAGAGCCTTTAGATTTCACTGCAGAATTAATAGAGTCAAATATTTCGCTCTGCAAATTTGCATAATCTATTTTGACATCCCCCTGTTTTTTCTCGACTGGAATAGTGATGTTCTGACTAGGTCCTGCTGTGTCCTTGTTCTTGGATATAGTTTTTATAGCAGAGGTTATCTCACTCGAGAGGGTGGAGAAGGTCACTTTGTGACCTTCAGCTCTCGCCTTGAAAATAATGTCGATGATGATAGTCTGAAGTTCAGTAAGACTGAGTTTCATATGGAGAGAAGGATTCGAATTGAAGATTACTTCGGCGATTTTACGTCCTAGAGATTTATCATCAGTTGATCCACTGTTCAGGTAAGAAGATAAGATGCTCGAGATGTTAGATTCTAGAAGGGACCAGTTTATGGTCACGCCGCTTTTTCCTTCGGCTACTACTTGTATTGAGACGGTTTGATTAAGTTTAGGTGTTGATCCTGTGGTAGTAGTTGATTCTATAGTTTTAGTAGGTTCTTTAATCGTAGTTGCTGCTTCAGTTGTAATTGGTGTAGGGAGTGGCTGTTGCTGATTACCACCAAATTCTGCTTGGCCATTATCAGATTGGTTCCTCGAAAGGTTCCCGCCTTGGTTTGTAGACGGTTGCTGAGAAGGTTGATCAGCAACTTTGGCTTTTTCATCAGCAGTGGTTTCTGGAGGTTGTTTCGCGTCTTGGTTTGTTGAAGGTTGCTGAGGAGATTGATCAGCAACTTTGGGTTTTTGATCAGCAGTGGTTTCTGGAGGTTGTTTCGCGTCTTGGTTAGTTGAAGGTTGCTGAGGAGGTTGATCAGCAACTTTGGGTTTTTGATCAGTAGTGGTTTCTGAAGGTTGTTTCGCGTCTTGGTTTGTTGAAGGTTGCTGAGGAGGTTGATCAACACTTTCTTTTTCCGGGGCAGCACTTGTTTCTTGAGATTGGTTCGAGTCTTGCTTTGTAGAAGGTTGCTGAGAAGGTTGATCAGCACCCTCCTTTTCAGGGGCTGCACTGGATTCTTTTGATTGGTTAGAGTTTTGGTTTGTGAGAGGTTGCTGAGGTGGTTGATTAACGCCTTCTTTTTCCGGGGCAGCACTTGTTGCTTGAGATTGGTTCGAGTCTTGCTTTGTGGGAGGTTGCTGAGGAGGTTGATCAACGCCTTCTTTTTCCGGGGTAGCACTTAACTCTGGTGACTGGTTCGAATCTTGGTTTGCGGGAGGTTCCTGAGGAGGTTGATCAACGCCTTCTTTGTCCGAGGCAGCACTTGATTCTGGTGACTGGTTCGAGTCTTGGTTTGTGGGAGGTTGCTGAGAAGGTTGATCAACATCTTCTTTTTCCGGGGTAGCACTTGATTCTTGTGATGGTTTAGAGCCTTGGTTTGTAGGAGGTTGCTGAGGAGGTTGATCAACAGCCTCTTTCTCAGGAGGTGCACTTGATTCTTGTGATTGGTTAGAGCCTTGGTTTGTAGGAGGTTGCTGAGAAGGTTGATCAACAGCCTCTTTTTCAGGGGCAGCACATGTTTCTTGTGATTGGTTCGAGTCTTGGTTTGTGGGAGGTTGCTGAGGTGGTTGATTAACGCCTTCTTTGTCAGGGGTAGCACATGTTTCCTGTGATTGGTTCGAGTCTTGGTTTGTGGGAGGTTGCTGAGGTGGTTGATTAACGCCTTCCTTGTCCGGGGCAGCACTTGATTCTGGTGACTGGTTCGAGTCTTGGTTTGTGGGAGGTTGTTGAGGAGGTTGATCAACGCCTTCTTTTTCAGGGGTAGCACTTGATTCTGATGAACGGTTCGAGTCTTGGTTTGTAGGAGGTTGCTGAGGAGGTTGATCAACGCCTTCTTTTTTCGGGGTAGCAATTGATTCTGGTGACTGGTTCGAGTCTTGGTTTGTAGAAGGTTGCTGAGGAGGTTGATCAACAGCCTCTTTTTCAGGGGCAGCACTTGTTTCTTGAGATTGATTCGAGTCTTGGTTTGTGGGAGGTTGCTTAGGTGGTTGATTAACGCCTTCTTTTTCCGAGGCAGCACTTGATTCTGGTGACTGGTTCGAGTCTTGGTTTGTAGAAGGTTGCTGAGGAGGTTGATCAACAGCCTCTTTTTCAGGGGCAGCACTTGTTTCTTGTGATGGTTCGAGTCTTGGTTTGTGGGAGGTTGCTGAGGTGGTTGATTAACGCCTTCTTTGTCCGGGGCAGCACTTGATTCTGGTGACTGGTTCGAGTCTTGGTTTGTAGAAGGTTGCTGAGGAGGTTGATCAACAGCCTCTTTTTCAGGGGCAGCACTTGTTTCTTGTGATGGTTTAGAGTCTTGGTTTGTAGAAGGTTGCTGAGGAGGTTGATCAACAGCCTCTTTTTCAGGGGCAGCACTTGTTTCTTGTGATGGTTTAGAGTCTTGGTTTGTAGGAGGTTGCTGAGGAGGTTGATCAGCAGCCTCTTTCTCAGGGGGTGCACTTGATTCTTGTGATTGGTTAGAGCCTTGGTTTGTAAGAGGTTGCTGAGGAGGTTGATCAACAGCCTCTTTTTCAGGGGCAGCACTGGATTCTTGTGATTGGTTCGAGTCTTGGTTTGTGGGAGGTTGCTGAGGAGGTTGATCAGCAACTTTGGGTTTTTGATCAGCAGTGGTTTCTGGAGGTTGTTTCGCGTCTTGGTTTGTTGAAGGTTGCTGAGGAGGTTGATCAACACCCTCTTTTTCAGGGGCTGCACTTGTTCCTTGTGATTGGGTAGAGCCTTGGTTTGTAGAAGGTTGCTGAGAAGGTTGATCAACATCTTCTTTTTCCGGGGTAGCACTTGATTCTTGTGATTGGTTAGAGTCTTGGTTTGTAGAAGGTTGCTGAGGAGGTTGATCAACACTTTCTTTTTCCGGGGCAGCACTTGTTTCTTGAGATTGATTCGAGTCTTCGTTTGTAGAAGGTTGCTGAGGAGTTTGATTAGCACCCTCTTTTTCAGGGGATGCACTTGATTCTTGTGTTTGGTTCGAGTCTTGGTTTGTAGAAGGTTGCTGAGGAGGTTGATCAACGCCTTCTATTTCCGGGGTAGCACTTGATTCTTGTGATTGATTCGAGTCTTGGTTTGTAGAAGGTTGTTGAGCAACATCTTCTTTTCCTGTTTCAGTACTTGATTCTTCTGATTGGTTCGAGTCTTGTGTTGTAGAAGTTTGCTGAGGAGTTTGATGAACCCTTTCGGTTTCAGGGGTAGCACTTGTTTCTTGTGATTGGTTCGAGTCTTGGTTTGTAGATGGTTGCTTAGGAGGTTGACCAACAACTTCTTTCTCCGGGGCAGCATTAGTTTCTGGTGGTTGGTTCCAGGTTTGGCTTGTAGAAGGCTGCTGAGGAGGTTGATCAACACCTTCTTTTCCTGGTTCAGCACTTGTTTCTTGTGGTTGGTTTAAATCTTGGTTTACAGGAAGAGGAATTTGCTGAACAGGAAAGTTAAGTTTCTCCTGTTGGTACCAGTTAGTTCCACGTTCTTCTTCATCGTCATGGGCATCGTTAACTTCTGATTGATTTTTTTGTCCATCATAAACACCCAAATTAAGGTCATCTCTATCTTTCATATCATATCCAATTCCGATTGCATGACTTCTGTTAACGCCTTTATGTTGATCGTGATATAGCAGCCCTGATATTTCTTTACCAAGGTGCAATTCTTTTTCAGCAATCAATTCAAGAACGTAATTCACAATGTTATTTTCAAGGTCATAAATATTGATAGGCTTGTACTGAAGCTTAGTTGTATGAATAATTATTTTGATATGTAACGCCAAGTGATCTCTCTTTATTGGAATAGACAGAACATGAGAATTCAAAATTATGTCGGCAAGTTCTGTTGCAAGAGTTTTTTCTGTAACCAAGAACTGACCATGACTATTGATGATTTTAGTCAAAGCAAGTAGTAATTCATCTTCAAGCTTGCGAAGATCTTTTTGGCAATTTTTACAAGCTGAAGAAGATTCACCTTTAACCAAAAAGGAACTCTTATCTAGATTATTCTCAATATAACCGAGAATTTTTTGCAAAAGAAGATCGTAATTTTTTTCATTGGAACCTTCGATGCCAAAGTTATTTTCCAAAAGAATGTGAACAATATTATGTTGCAAAATTAGAATCTGAATTTTTGGGGTTCGGGGATGTTTGGCTAAAATGATGTTGATAATTTTTTCTGTTAGAACGGAACCAGATACCTCAACATTTAAATTTTTCTGAAGAAAGAGTTGAATATCGTTTAGGATATCAAGATTTAAGAAGATTTTGCCACATGCAATGTTAACTTCCCCTATGATCTGTTGAAGGTTTATTTTATAAGAGATTCCATATTTTTTAAGAATACCATCAATAACAATCGAAACTTTGTGTTGAACATGAGCAGAAAGGTTGCCTTTTACTTGTATAATGATACTTAAGATATATTTTTTCAAAGAATGGATTGAATCAATTCTATTTCCAAGGGATGTAATTTTAGTCAAGAGCAATTGTTCAAATTTGGGAGTTCCAATTACAACATCAACTTGAACTCCGCGAGTTCTTGACAAAATAAGCTCAACTTCATTTTGAATCTTGTCTGTAATTTCGTCAATGTATAACCAAATAAGATAAACCTCGTATTTGTTAAGAATATTTTGAATAGCAACTGATATTTGTTGTCTAACATCTTCAGATATCTGACCGTATTTTTCCGAAACAGTATTTAAAGTACTTCGGATGAAGTATGATTTGAGCTGGAAGAAATTTAGTATTTTATGTTTGAACCGTAAAAAATTTTTTTTTAAATCTGTCCTGATTCCGAAGTTTGGCATATTAATATTAACCTGACCAGCAATGGAATTACCATGTAAAGTTACTTGACAATTGATATTAAATTTGCGGTTGTAATTCGTTTGACAACCATAACTGTTTTGGTTACCAGAGTTTGCTGGGTCACCAAAATTTGCTTGACCATCGTACTTTATTTGACCATCATAGTTTTCTTGTCTCCGATAATTTCCTTCGTCATAATAACCACGTAAATTTGAAGAACTAGAACTTGACGAACTCCATGGAAATGATAATTTCCGTACATAACTTCCAAATATCGCCCTTTTGAAACGATTAAGCTTGACTGCATCTTCCACTTCAACACCTTTTACATTTTCTGAAAATGAAAAATAAATATTGCACTATTATATACTAATTCTAACTTACTTTACATATTAGATATACGTTTATAAAGTTGTACTTTATATGACTATATGGTAAGACTATATGGTAAAAAGAAATAACGATTTTAATCTACAATAAATTTTAAAATAAGTCAAGGATTATTTTCATATTCAAATGAAGGATAAGAGTTTTCTCATATATCACTTTAAAGCTTTATTGTAGATTTTAAAATAATCTCAGTATTTAAGTATATAAATTATACAGGCCTTAATTGAAATATAATACCGTACCAAATTATAAAATACTATTGTTAATAATTTTTTATTGACTTTTTATTTTAGATTTAGGTAAATTAAACAAATTTTTTCGGTGTGTTCATAATACTTCACAATTGTGAAAATTAATTGCTTGATATTTGTGTGACCTATGATAAATAGGTCATGTGAATGTTTTTATCGGTTTATCAATTTTTTTTATCAAATTTAATAAATAGCCTACTCACCAAAAAAGTAGAGGCTCGTGAGGACTGCAAAAAGACTCAACGAAAGGAGATTGATCTTCATCGTTCTTACTGAGAGAAAATACTGAACGTATTTTTTTTAGATGCGCAAAAAATTTAAACTCTTATATAGACAACCACATATTTTATAGCAAAATTAAGCTCTAGATATAAAATATTAGTATTTTTTGACATCAGCTATGTTCTTTCAATCTTATCGAATGTAAGATTTCTTTCCAGGTAATAAAAATGTTATTACCAAAAGTTGTGAAAGTACACGTATCTGTTTTTTACAAAAAACATTCATTATTATTAGTCGCTTTTCAAATATTTTTAATATTTAAATTTTTTATTACTTTCCCATCTTATTTCAATCCTAAACGTCTCATTCTACTATTCACACATAGTTTCTTACAGTATCCAATCAGTGATAGAAAAAAAAACAATAAAATTCGTTTTCGAATAAGCAAGGCAGGTTTTCCCAAGTTGGAAAACCTCTTAGTCATGCATAATATTTTTATAAATTGACTAATCTCTGAGATCAGGCATTTAAAAATTGCTCATAGAGCTGTCAGTGAAAAAAATAATCGTAAATCGCAAGGATACTAAATAATAGTTTAAATTTTCCAAAAATAAATTCTTAGAAATTTCATCTCGAATCTTGATAGACGTCATTCGTTCTTAGACTTTATATAGGCAGTTGCCGTTATTATTAAGTCATCGAAGGCGATTCCAAAGAGATAAGATACTTTACATAGTTCATAAAAGATCACCTTCACCGTGATCGTGACCCAAGATAGAATCGCTATTCGCTGCTGGATACTCCTATACTCATTTATTATTTTTTTAAACACATATTGAGACGTAACATTAAAAAAATGATTAAAAAATATTAACGTTTTATTTTAGTTTTTAAAAGAATAAAAACAAGTTTTAGAAAGCTATTTATATTTTTTAACCGGATTTTAAGATCCTGAAAATTCCTTGAAGTCTCTAAAGTCATCAAACAGCCAAAATGTGAGAACATAAATTAGCATGATGCTTCTTTTTCATAAAATACTAGGTATAATATATTTCTCCATAACATGAAAAAGTTCGCTGATCGGTATTCCCCAGAAATTTCCAAATCTGTTTACTTAGTTTTTTTTTTTGTATTAATGAAAGGTGAACTTGACCACTGTAATCAGGGATTCCCCTTTTTGGGAGTTCCCTTTCATAAGAAACTTGATATTAAAAAGTGACGCTCGATTACGAGATAAAATTTTATTTCAACGACCTACTTCTTTCCCATTAATTACATTTCTTTCCCAGAAACAGTATCAAAATCCCGCCGCAAAAGGTCAAGGGTTTTCCTTGAATCTTTTCTTAAAATCAGAATTTCCAACTATTCTAAAAAACATATAGTCATTCAAATAATCAAAAAGTAATTCAAGAAGTGATTTACTTTGGCTTTATTACTGTACATAACAATAATTTTTTTATTTAACAAAATATAAAGATACCATAAACGTGATTCCTATTTTTAATGATGCATAAAAATACGTTAAAAAAATTGCGTCATAGAATTACATATGTAACTATAATATAAAAATAATATAAAAACGTTTTGTTATGAAGTAATACCGTTTTTATAAAAATTCTGAAATGAAAATTTATTATATTTCAAATGTAGGTCAGGGACAATAGTTATTGTCAAAGTTCAGAAAAATTGTTTGTTATTCTCAAGAGAGGATATTGTCATGATTATAAATGTATGTTTACTCAAATGCCGGAAGAAACCAACTGAGAAGACATTGGCTGATGATCGTGAATATTGTTTATCCTAATCAAGATATTTATCGTGACAAAGCACTCGATCAAAAAGCAATTATGAACGATCATGCTCTAAAATTACTTTCAGCTTCGAAATAAATCTGACAATGAAATACGCGCCACATTGTAAAAACGATGTGGAATCATTTGACTTAATTATTCATGCCATATAAGTTCTCACGCTGCCAGGAGAAAATTTATTCACAGTGTTGCTGGAATAAATTCTCAGAGAACCCTATTTCAAGTCATATAATCTACAAACAAAACAAAAAATTGAAAATAAATCATTTTAAAATAGAAGCTATTCTCAAAGTTTAGATTTCCTTCTGAAAATTTGTTAGCTCATTAGCAAGCCAAATAAAGAAATCTCACTTACCAAAATAACAATCTCTATGAAATGTGTAATTAATCGCTTCCCTTACACTTTTTTTTAAACATAGTTCTAAATAAGGATGACAAAAATAAAATCCTCTCTTCCTGTTGACGAAAAAATGGAAAAATAAATCAATTAAAGATAGGGAGCTTCTCCAAAAGTTTCGTTACACATATATTTACATCCATTTCCTTTAATTATTTCAATTACTTAAATTGTTCACAAAAAATTGTTGATTTACCTCCTTGAAATGAGTAATTAATCATTGCCCATTCTTTTCCTTCTATTTATTTAATTCTATCTATTTAATTCATCCCAATCAAAGTGAAGTATGCATAAGAACGACAAAAATTAAAATCCTCTTTTCCTGTTGATGAATAAATTTTATTGTATATAATTGTGATGTTACAAAGTAGAAACTTTGACGATTTATATCAGATTAATATTTAACAACTTAATTTTTCGAAAAATAAAGAGGAAACTAGAGACATTGAACCTGTTAACAATTAGACGTCTAGACGCGAAATATAAAACATTTTTCTTCCACAAATATCAACAAAAACTTAGCAAACTAACGACATGATTGTGTAAAATAATTTGTCGATTTCTCTTTCTCTTCATGAGGTATTTCGATGGGATAAACAATAGAAAATACGTTTTTTTCGTTTGCATCATTAGACTGCAATAACGTGTATAATAATTAGATTATCGTTTCCAGTCTTGATTGTTAATTGTATAAATTGAATTTCGTAAAAAAGACATTTAATTATTTTCTAGATTCGAAGACTAATAGAGAATTTCAAAAATTAATTTTCGTAATAAAATTTCAAAAACCACAAATAAAGTTTAAAATCTAACAAAATTATTGTCTTTTTAAGACATAACTTATCAGACTCTTCAAATTGGTCCATTATCGTGCTTCGCTAACATTTGCGTTTCACAAAAATGCTGATAAAAAATGCATTCAAATCTATTTACATTTCCTAACTTAAGTAAGCCATGTGAACCTTTATCACGTACAACCAAATACAAATCGCTTGTAATAGCATATACATATATATATGTACTTTCATTCAAAAAGCATTGCGCTGAATTGCATTTTATTTATATTTGAATTTTTAAGGCCGCGATTTTGATTGCTTACTTTCTTTTCTTATTATATTATTCTCTCCTATAAACCATGTTCTTTCCCATTCATTCTTGCACCCGTAAACGCAAATACACAATCTTTATATTTTTACAAAGTGAAAAATAAATTCAATATAAAGATCTATTCCTACGAATTTTACCATACGTTAATGCTACGGAAATGTGATTTTAGTTTCAACTTTTCCATTTGCAGATACGCTTCTATAATCATTCTCACAATTATGTTCAATGAGAGAGAAATTAATCCTTTTGTGACTTAAGGTATATAATAATTGCAAAGGGAATGATTTCATAGAAAGAAATATTAGTAGTCTTCTTTCCGATTGAAATTCATCGGGATGTAACTTTGCTGAGTTGCACTTCTGATAACTTCCATCCATCTAAACATTTTAATGTTTATATATTTAAATTGACTCAAGTTCAGTGTGTTTTTGACGAACAAAAACTTTGAATTAATTTGAAATATTTGTAAACCTTACCTTCCAAAAGTGTAATCACTTTCTGCCCTGAAGAAATAAACGTGATTTTTGAACTGGAGTTTAAAGACAAAGTCTTTATTAATTGCATCTTTTTCCGATGGAGTTGTGACAGCATAACCCAATAAAGGTAAACTTGCCAGTGGAAAATCGTCTCGATGCGATTTGTAAAAAAATAGACAGAAATTTGTAAAAACAACCCACAACCTCTGCCATCCGTTGCTGTTTTTGAATTTCCTGAGGAGAAATCCACTGAGTTGATTCTAGAAGCAATAAGTTACACAATACATGAGAACTTTGAATAAATTTTGGGTTGGGTTGAAATAAGGAATACTAAAACGGGGACTACGAGGACAAATTTTAAAATATTAAAACATAATAACTTACTTCAAACGCACGGAGCTGATCGCTGTAACTTATACTTGTATTTCGGTGCCAGCAAACGTGAACAGTTGTGTTACTTCTTTGAGAAGCTTTAGCTCCACCACAACTTGTTCTGTCGACTTCAATTCCCAGTCCATCCCCCATCTCATCTGCAGAATCTAAAACTTTTCAATTTAAAGAATAGCAATAAATTTCTACTTTAGATGCATTTCTATTAGTTATTCATCTACAAGATATTTATTTATAAAAATACTTACTGCAAGTTTTGAGATTTGAATAAGGCGACTTGGTATCCGCTGCATTTGCCATCGCAACAGTGGAATTCAGATCTTCCAACCATCGTTCTTTTTCTTCTTCATTATTAGCTGCGACTGTCAAGTAACTAGAAACAAAATAAAACAATTGTAATTTTCCTTTATTGAATTCTCCAACAAAATACCTGAGATGTACTTACTGATTTCCTTGACCTAGAATAACGAAAGCAAAATCCGTTCCTGTCTTATTATCGCTTTCTTGAATTGACATGCCTTTCAGAGGAAGCTGACCATGTACTCGAAAACATTGAGAAGGTTGTTGAGTTCTGGATGTATACAGTAATACGTCGGAGAACTATAAATATAGAAAAGCGAAATTTTGTATTGTTTTAATCTTTTTAATTTCAATTTGCTTTAATTCATTTTCAATTTTAATTTTATAAATTGCTCACCAAGAAAAACATCCATTGCTGAAATCCCTTGCGACTGTATTTTTGTAAGCAACCTTGTCTAATGAATTTGCGATCTCCCTGGACTAGATGGTCAAACCCGCTTATGTCTCTTTGTAATTCGCAAAGCTGAACAAGATTTTCCTGCAAGAAGATAGATGATAAGTTTTAAGTCTTTGCCTTACTTAAAAAAAAAAGTATAAAAAGAGTAACATACCGCTTGATGAAGAATGGTGAAAGCCTCCAGTAACGTTTCTCCGAGTCTGTCTCTAGCGGCTAAGCAGTCTTCGAAGTCTGTGTGGTCTTTCGGATAATGATCTAGTAACCCTGAAAAGAAAAATAACATTTGCGTAAATTAAAAATAATCAAAAGCTTACTTAATTCCAAAAATACTAGTCCCAATATCATATTTATAAAAGTATAATTTTGGCCAATATCATTTTCTAAAGAAAATGAGCTTACTATCGATAATACTGTTGTAGTGGAATAATCTCTGCAACGGTTTCAAAAGAAACGAGCTCAGTGGCAGGTAGCAATGTTTCTGAGATTCAAAATCCTGACATAATTGATCAAATTGTTTTGAGGTTCGAATCGAATACTCCATTTTTTCCAGAACGGGCATCAAATTTTCCAAATACTGGTCGTAAAGCGGAAGTATATTCAGAAGGCTATTGTAAAGGAAATCTCCTATATTGTGTCTCGCATTACTTTCCCAACGAGCCAAGCGAGCTTCCATTTCTTGAAGGCAAGGACCATGTGCATCGGCAAGAAATTCTAGTAAAGTGACCACAGAGTCGCCTTCTGTATCTGATTCTTTCGTTAGTTCTTCTCGGAACCACTGAAAGAATTTAAACGATTATTTTATATATTTGATAAATAAATGTATTTATATACAATTATATAAGATCGTTTTGAAACTCACGATGTTTATCACATCCAAATCTTTCTTGTAGGTTCTTTCTGTCATGAGAAGCTCTTTTGCGATGAAGTAAGCTTTGTCAATAGGCCACTTCTGAAAATTGTTAAAAATTTGATATTTAATAAGTTTTATCATAATATTGTCTACTTTCATAAATTATTTTTCAAATTACCTTTGTTCTCCTAACTTCAACATCCTCGACTTCTCCATTCCTTAAAGTTTTCATAGGACTGAGGTCCGGAGTATTCACTATACTCAAATTGCTGATTTCTGGCACACCATTGATCCGTTTTTCTGGAGACGATGAATTCGAGAAAACCGAATTGTTGTTTTCCTTTCTCGGCGACTGATCCTGTTTCTCCGATTCCGAATCTGTAAACAACGAATCGTTAGTCAACCGGTATTTCAAAATCCTAATGAGATAATTAATTAAATTAATAGGAATAATTAAAATGTTTTCAATATGAAAATATATTAACATAAAATACGTAAATGGCCAGCATGCGTCGGAGCTATTAAAAATGTTATATAAATTTAAATGTTGTGAAAACGATAAACTATACATAAAAAAAAAGTAGGGAATTAAATTGGTTTTCTCTTCTTCCATTCGACTTTTGGAATTTTTTAGAAAAGTTTTTATAAGTTTGAAAGTTTCAAGAAAATAATTTTTTAATTAAAGATTAAGTAACCGAAAAGTGCTAAAAATACTCGATTACTCAAATGCACATCTATTTAATGCATGCATGTCTTTTGACGAGTCTCAAGAATATAAATCTAACAAACGTGCTCACATTTGTAAATCTGTTAAGTGATACTAACGAATTCGCTACTCAAGAATACTCACTCGGAATAATAATTGGTATAACAAGACGGAAGTTCGTCAGAGAATATTGTTTTTTAATGCTGAGATCAGACTTAAAGTAAAATTTGGATGCACTACTAATCACATATCATTCATGTAACAGGAGAAAAAAATATTCACAGATAGGTTTCTTTGGGGATTACTCACACATGGTATATTGTCATCCAGTCGATCAACAATTCCAGGAGTGCGATAAAAAGATACGAAATAGAAAAGAAAAGAAAATATGCACGAAATCGAATCACAACCTAAACGGAGGCGAGGATAGTCTTCAAAAACCTGTGCGAAAATGATCAAAAACTGAGGATTTTAAAAGTCACTTTTTTAAATAAAAAATCTTAAAGATATTAAGGCTTTGAATTTTGGAATCTTTTTAAACGAAATATGAATTTTAATTTAAATAGGTAACTCGACGATAATTAATTAAAATATTAACGAGAAAAGAACAGAGGAAAAAAATTTCTTGCTCACAACTGAAAGAATATAAGATAAGGAAAACAGGGACTAGGCTTTGAAGCCTGAAAATGTCCTATAAATGAAATAACTGGGATTCGCACAGGCTTGTACGATGCGAGGGAAAATGAGAAACGAAAATAGAAAACCAAAAGAGAAACTGAAGAAACTAAAGCGAAATTAGCAGTACGCCTGTACGATGACTTTTTATATAATTTATTATTATATATTAGTTATGTATCAATAATCAATGTACAATATACTCCCTACTTTTGGAATATAAGTTTCTCTTTAGCCTGTCTCCCCGTGTGTTAACGCTCATCGGGGAAATCGCGCAACGGATATAGAGTTATAACAGTTACGGTATTAATAATAATTAATAATAATAATATTCCTTTAAAAATTACACGAATACAAATTAATGAAGAGCGTCGTGGTAACTATATATTTTACTTTTTTTTTTCGTTTATTATGTTTCTACCATTCCCACCCTCTCACATGCTCACGTTTCATCACTTGAAATATTCAGTTAACATTCAATAATTCCACACAACTAATTAATATCGCTAAAATCGTCGTATAGAAATAAAAACTTTCCAATGGAACAAACATATTCCTCTTGTTACTCCGAAAATAATGCACAAAAATGTCAATATATAAATAATAAATTTAGTGACATTATTTTTTAAGTGGACGTACTTAAGTAATAAACTATTCTTTGGTAATTTGGCAATACCCGAATTACTCGAAAAATTGTTACGTTTTCAAAAAGTTGTAGTGACACAATTTTTTTCATTTTTCTTTTTTATAAATAGGTATACGTATATTTATCAAAAGGGTGCACGCGGGGGCATTTTTTCTGAGCTATGAAAGAACATAAAGTTGATTAGTCTTATTAACTCCACTGTATTCTAAGGTACTATTTGCTCAGTTTGGACCATGCTTAAAAATCATGCAGTGAAATATACCATATCAGTCACACAAGATCGTCGAAGGTACTTCGATTCAGTGAATTAAAATTGAGTAACAATTACGGGAATATAAGTCAGATAAATAATCCTGAGATGACTAGTTGATGTTCGACGCTTCGACCCAAAATATTAATAATTTAAATCTTTCAGTAATTTTTCATTGATTCATTCAAAAGGTCAGATAAGTATATATCCTCTTGAATTTTTCATTGGATTTTCTCTTTTAAAAACAGTTCTGGATTTTCCAGTCCAGAAGTAGATTTACAGTAGATTTATCGTTTCTATTTTGTGGAGAAGGATTTATCGAAGGTTCGAACACCCTTAAGAAGAAAAGATAAGAAAAGGGGTAACGGAAAATCCATTTATATATTATACTGTGGTATAATGTTGGAAAATATAGTGGCTTTCAGATTATCTGTGTTCTCGAAATTTAAATTTAAAAAATTAGTTTTCTTTAAATTTAAACGAACAGACTTTCTTAAACGGTGAGACATCGTGACAAGTGGCAGTGATCGTGATCGTGGCAGGGTCGCTACGTAATGGTTCACAGGTGACAATAAAGCCATTTAATACGATGCGGGAAATTTTATTACCACACAAAAGAGGAGTTAGGACTTCTATGGTAAAACCAGTAGCGTAACTAGACCACTCCCTCCATTAATCCAAACTTTCATCTGCAATTAAAAGTTTGTTTCAGGATTTAACCCATTTATATGCGCTCCCACTTAAAAGTCCATCCACTATTTTCAAACTAGATTATCATAATCCTGATTTATATTTGCTAGTTAAATTAATTTTAAGTTAGCATTGAGAGACTGAATTTTCGGTGATGGAATAAAAAATTTTGTTTCTAGAGGAAAGGAGAGGAAAGACCAAGCTGTTACGCCACTGAAAATAAAATAAAATAATAAAACAGGGATTTGGACGCTGCATCCATGGAACCAAGTATACGAAAACTAAACAAGCATAAAGCGTTGCAAATTTTATAAAACAGAGCCTAAAACTGCACGTATTGCACATTTAGCAGTTTAAATTCTACTGGATTTTCTATTTTCAAAGGCTCTGTTTTAAAATGAAAATTATTGGGAACTGAAGTGACAAACTAAGGAGTAAATGAATGATTGATGAATGACGACTGTGTCGATAAAGCGATAGAAAAATACAACTAACTCTTAATTATTAAATCCCAAGTAGAAAGACTGAACTAGAAAAATCACACTTTGTAAAATTCAAGATGTCCAACAGTTAATTAACATTATAGTGAGAAATTGGCTCGCTAAAAACTTGGAGCAGTGAGCATTTATTTTTGTTAAATTGACTTACATAATTATGAGTAGTAGATGATTGAGGGAGACAATAAAATTGCTCGAAATGAGCGTTTATTACTTGAAAAAAGTTAAAAGGAAAGATAGAAAAACTAGTTTTTGAAAAACTATCACTATGTTCTGATAACAACGCAAATCTGCAAATATCAGCAAAGATCACTTGTGTAAAAACTAGTTAACAGTCATTAAAGATCATTAACAAAGACAACTTCTAAGAGGCTAAGTCTCTAATCGACTACATTATCCTAAGGATTTACAACCACGGTGATTAGGATGATGAGTGAGTCAACCAAGACCATAACGTTGATTTTTATTGTTTAATTTAACATTGTAAAGATTAGAATTCAATTAATTTCAACTATATAGATGATAATGATTATTTTATTTTTATTGAACGTTATGGAACTTGTTTTTTATGAGGTGAACCTTAAGCGTTACTAAATAAAGATTTAAAAATGTCAAAATGTGAGATGAAAAAAATGAGAGCATCAGCAGCTAAGAAGAAACAACTAATAAAATATTCTAGGAGGATCGAAGGTTTTTGTGAAAAGAGTGAGGAGATTACTTTCATTGTTTTACGAATCTAAAGCGCAACCTATTCAAATTTTCACGATGGTTGATTAAAAACGAGTCCGTCATTGTTCCTTCAAAAAATCGATAAATAAAATGAAAGTATAGATTGGACAAGTTTAATGAAAGATAAATATTGGGAGATTAGTCAAATTACCTGAGGATAAAAAAGGTTGATAGTGCAAAAGGAAGACAAAAATTGGGAGGGGATGAACACCAAAAATCAAGGACCAATCTAACTCAATCAGAGTCGTTACAGAATTCCAATTCAGAATCATTTTTCAGAAATTGGGAACACAGAACATTTAAAATTCAACTTTTTTCAGGACAATGACGGGTCGATATTTCGCGAATCAATGAAAGCAGTTCAAACCCAAACATAATTAATTTGATGCATTTTAAATCGAAATGCAATACTCGATTGTGAACGATTGTTTTTCCTATTCAGTCAATGATCACGTAGAGTTTCTAAAGTCAACTTTAGAAATTTAGAGTTCAGTACTTGCTAGATTAGCAAACTTCTCTGCCTTAGAAGCAAGATTCGTTTTTTTTTTATTTTCGGTGTGGTTCTCTGATTCTTTACATTTCTTCGCTTCATCGTGGATAAACTGGTAAGAAGCGATTGGTCAAGGTGCGGGGCGTGGCGTGAACCATTACGTTACGCACCTGGTTGACCCGATACGGCACGTGCCAAGCTGGCGAATTCACATACCCGTTCGAGAAGGTCCACCGATTGTATTCACCACCTGTCAAGAAGTACTTCATCTTCGTAAAAATGCTTAAGGATCAATCAAACTGACAAATTCTCAAAACCCAGACTTCTCAGGACCAAAATGTTTAGTTTCCAAAAGATAAATCAGAAATTAACTTTCATTACAGATTTACTTTTAAAAAACATCTCAGACATGAAATTTATAAATTCATCAGATCCTATATCAGATCAGCTCTTCACATTTTGTCCTAAAAAGAAGCAGTCAAATGAAGTAGGTGACAAAAACTTAATATAACAATGAATAATGAGATTTTAAGATTGAGCAACTTTATAGAAATACTTTCAGATAATTTTTAAGTTTTAATATTATCAGTTTTGAAGGCAAAAATCTTGAGGGACTCAAAGTGTAGTCGGCACATTCGAATTGAAAGGGGAGGTGTCACGTCGCCTTTCGTCTCATCTGATTGTAAAAAATAGAAAAAATCAAAGAGTGACTTAGACATTCATGTGTCAATTCATACAATACTCGCGTACTAATACATTGTTCCCTAAACTCAAATTTCTTTTTATATGCAGACATTTCTAACTATTTATATCAAAGATACAATGACTAGGATCTTCAGTCGTTTACCAATATTGAATATTTATAAGTGAATTAATGAAACCCTGACGCTTTCATTTTAGTTATGATCATTAATTTATAAATATGTTTCCACTGTGTATTTACAGTTACACATTTTAATTAATCACAGGATGTTTCAAAAGTTAGAGATTTTTACAAATGAAGTCAATTTCAACAAGAGAGACAATTTTAATCCAATACGAAATTCATTTTTTAGCCTAATATTTCCGAAACATCCCGGTCATTTATTATTCAGATTTGATTTCGTGAAAATTCATTGCATTTCCTACCCAATGAAATAAAACTTCCATACCCTGAGACCTCCTCTTACTAGAATAATTTTTTCTAATATTCAGAAATTCAAGAAAAGGAGGCGAGAACATAAGTGAAAAGTGCGATAAACATGTGCGATAGGACGATGGACTGCAGACAATGCAGAATGTAGAAATTATTTACGCGGAAACAAAATAAAGACAATTTGTGAAGATGCCAGTAAAACAAAAGAAAACTAAGAAGCAGCAGCACCAGCTCAGTTGCTAATTAAGATTAATTAATTAATTAATTCAATTACCATTCATTAGTTGAACGAAACAAAACTGGAGCTGATTCTGCTATAAGGAAACAGGACTTCTCAAAAAGATTCAGTCGCATGCTTCGAGGGGAAATCAATGAATGAGAAGGAAGAGACGAGACAGCACAAATTGGGCCCGCCGACCTCCAAAAAAATGATCAAACAGTTTACGTATTTCAGCAATGCAACAACCTAAAATTCATTCATTCCTATAGACGCTTCGTAACTCATCATTCAGCCTAGCTTCGACTATATTTATGCAAACAGACAAGATCTACCAACTTGAAATTTTTTTGCCTTAATAACAACTCTAAACAATCACGAGACATAAACTTGCCATAGATTTAAATTTTAAATACATTCGCCATCATAAATCGGCACTCAGCACTTCAAGTGTATCGGTTTTTTAAATTTTTGCTTGTGTATAATTCTATGTATATATAATGTACCTGTGATATATGACGTTTTATCTTGTCCACTAAGTTATTAATTCAATAATAGAAAGCGATAATATAATATCATAATGGTCGTTTTATAGCTAATGAAACTCATAATATCACTTTCGCATTAATGCAAGGAAAGACTTTCAACAACAAAAAATTGTGGTGCCCTAGAGGACTAGAAATTTTGCTTTCGATTAAGAAGCAAAAGAAGTTCAAGTTCTATATTTTTGCTCACATTTAAGGCTCGTACATTCCTAACAATCAACGAGAATGAAATTTCCCCGAAGGAAGAAAATTCTCCTTGACTTTTAAATCCTTGAAGGCGCCTCAATGTCCCGAATTTCAAATATTAATTACAATTTTGCTAAATTAATTAATGAAATAAAGTTAGTATATAGATATGTTTTAAAAGTTCTATCACGTTTTCTGACAACTAGCTTCTACAAAAAAATAGTATATTAAATAAGATGAAAATGAGAAATCAATTACATTGTTTAGCTTAAAAATTTCCACGTTTCGGGACATTGATCGAATTCTAAATTTAGGAATTTTTACTAACTTCAAATATCAGACTATTCTACTCTCCTAAAACTCCTAGAATCTGTTATTTTGGCTACGTGAAATTAATTGATATTTCGCTTATCCTACATTTTTAAATTATGAAGTTTCCTAACTAATGAGTCATGATTTAATGATTGATTCGGGGATGACTTTAATATTTTTGATGGAACATTCGCGACGAATAGCTGGTTTCGAGATTACTTTACAAAATAAATAGGTCTTATCAAAATGTGTATCATGGATTTGGTATAAAAACTAGGCACGGTGCAAAATTTTAAAATCAATGGGACATCGATCGATTATCTTGAATATTGATCTCTTCATAACTCAAAACGCCATATTTGATCTTCAAACAGCTTGTAGTGAAATTTTATCATTTTTAATCTATTTGTTATAATATTTATAATCAAATAAGATAAGAATGCAAGTTTACTTTTTTAATTTATGCCAAATTGGAAATAATAAAAAAAAAATGTATTACAGACACAAACCCCTGGTGTCGATAAATGTCGGTAAAAAGAATCTAGAATTAAAATACTCGAATTAAAAATTAAAAACTCTGTTAATAATTATAAAGTGCAGAGAAGCTCCTGAAAATTTTCAACTTGCTTTCCCACATTAATTTTTTATAGTTTCTTCAAATCCAGTTCAGATTTATTTTTCTAACCAAATGACGTGTGTGCACCCTCTTAAAATCTATTTTGAGCAACTTCTTTCCCTTTGCCTAAGTCGAACTAAATCTCGGTTGGAACATGCTCCTCGATCTTATTTTTATTTTCAAACAGCGTCAGACCGAGAAAAATCGAAATTAGCTTCAAAGTTTCTTAGATTCTAATTATTAATTAATCACAAATTTCAAAAGAATCAACATCATTATTATTATACTGCAAATAAACTTTCTAAGAATAAAGGAATATTGAATTCTAACTTCGATTTTCAAGGTCGAATTTAGCGCTTCTTTTAGACATTTCGATGATTGTCATCCTCGTAAACTCAAGTCACACGATCACATCGCCCCTCGATTCTAACGATTAATAATACTCTTCATTCGTTCAACTCCTTTAATTCATTAATTCATTTTCTTTACTTCGGATCCTATTCGTTAACATCTAGATTAATGCTTACAATTAAACCACCATAATTAGCACAGTGTATTTGTGCAAGTCTTGTTTAATATCATACTATGAAATAATCCAAGATAAAAATTAACGTAAATTAACTAGGAATTTGCGATTTCAATCTCATTGAATTTTTCAAATAGTAGGTTAGACCCTTAAAACTCGTAACAAATATTTTCTATAGAGACCTCTTTACATAATCTATCGGATCATTTTGATCTTGCATCTTTGAATATTTTTGGTTTTCTCATCTCTATTCCCATGTAAATTATATCCACAGGGTCACTAGATTTAAATTCTATAATTAGCCTCTCAGAAAAGGACTTTACAGTTCCGGGATTGTTAACCGAAAAGCACTTTTTTTAAAAGTCTCTGTATTGTTCTCGTGTCGAAACGTGAAGATCATTCCTAATTATTGTTCGATAAATCCTAACGTCCAACTGGACTGTTAAAAGCAAATGACTCAATTTGACGCGAACTATCGCAAGCGTTTACGAGCAATTTGTACGGCTTTAGCGCTTTGATGCTATTCTCTTGTGCTCCCGGGTTTACTTCCATTTTTAATAGCGTTTCTCAATTCCACTTTAATTTTTCAATTCCCTTGATCGGACTTGCTTTCAAACTTACTTAACTCGGATACAAGCTTCTTATTAAACTAAGATTCTTGACTTTCGATTTATTCTCTTTAGGAAATGAGATTCGATGATGCTTTCTAGTAGCCGAGTTGGCAAGTTTTCGTTGTCTTCGAGCATAAAACGCTGTTTTTAATTGGCTTCGTTTCTACTGTCGACCGTTTAACCACCAGAAAATGTTGAACATTCAGTGAGAAAGAGCATTCAAAATGAGTGAAATTCTTATTTAAAAAAGTTTAATTCCTTCACCAATGGTCAACCCTTTCATTTTTGAGAAACGTTCGATACTATATTTTCCTTCGACTCTAATATTTTTTAAATATTCTTATTGTTGATCTTCCTCTTCCTCCTCCTCTTTTTCATCCCTAGGATCTGACATTTCATCACCACCACCTTCAACATCGATACTCTGACCAGGAAGCAAAGGTGGTGGGAGATTAGCAACATCAAAGCTAGAATCAGTACTAGAGACTATTTGCCCTTCCTTAATTTCTAAATCCACCGAAACCCGGTGTCTTCTCTGTTGTCTTTTCCTCCTAAAAGCTCTCTGACCCCTGTCGGGAGTGTGAGCAGGACTGTCCATACTCGAGGAAGTGTCTCCCTCACTTTGAGGACTTCTACTTGAAGAATAAGGCATCGTCTTCGTTCTAATTTGCGCCCTGACTTGCATTGGAGGACTGGAAGTTGTTGATTCCCCACTCAAACTTGTCGTCGAATAGTAAGGCGTTGACTTTGCTCTAGTAGGGAAAACCACAGGTCGTTCAGTAGACTTGGTTCCAGGTTTGTATTCTTGAGGTTCAGAATGAAACCTGTTAAATTTTCCAGATCGTCTGGAGTTATCAATTTCTTGAGGATGTCTTGGCTCATCAAAAGTCCATTCTTCTTCACCAGACCTTGACCTGGAAGCTAAACCTGCAAATTTCTCATGCATATCTTCTCCACTGTCTCCTCGAATGACTTCCATTCGAACTTGATCAACACTTGGGTATTTCATCGCTGGTACATTGTCGTACAACTGATCTTCATCCTCCTCTGGAATTGGACCTGGGATATCTGGAATCTCCACAACGTCTGGAAGTACATCATAGTCTTCTCTAATTGCCTCAGCATATTCGTTTTCAAAAGTGATCTTGGGCGGGGATATATCAACAAAAGCATGAGCTCCGGTGTCATCTTCAAATCGACGGCGATGCTCGTCAAACTGACTTTCGACAAATTTCCTAGCCTCATCAAATTCATCTTTTCCGGAGTCTTCGTCATCACCGAGCATTTTTCCTCTGCCGTTCTCATCATCCGGAATGGGGGGACTTTCAACAAGTTGACACTTTGAATTGGGTCTCATGCTTGTCACACTTTTGTCTGAGGTTGTTGTATCGCTCTGGCTTTTGTCTGTTGTTAAGTTAGCGTAAAATTGTTGAGGAATGACTGTGGTGCTACCAGACCAATCCGAAAAGGAAGCTCCTAACTCTGCGAGAGAGTTGTCATCTGATTTTGTGCCTGAATACTGGCAAAATTGACGGACGGTGTTGTTTGAGCTTGACCATTCAGACATTGAGAGTCCCATGGATGTGTCCTCGCTGTGAGAAGAACCAGTAATATAAGAATTTGATTTTGGTTTTACTGCAATCTTGACAGTGCCATCAACGGTTGTTGCTGAAGCTGAACTTTGTCCATCCTCCATGAAGGCAGAGTGTAAATCTTCATGAAGTGTTCTATTCTCGTCACTAGAATCGCTGTCCTGATCGACCCGTCCAGTTGTATCTGTGCTATCAGTGACAGTAACCTTAACAGCTTCTTCTGGTTTTATTTCCATATAGAAAGTCTCGACTACTGGTGTTTCAAAAAGAGGGGAACTTGGAGGAGTAGGCCAGTCTTCAGAAGACTGCAACTGAAGCCTAGATCTTCTTGTCTTTGGAGACTTTCCATCATCATCCTGAACATCGATCGGAATGTCTGGAAGTTCAGAGGAAGTTCTACGGTCTTCAGAAACTGAAGGATGAGCGGCACCGGAAGGTGGATCTGAAGATAAAGAAGGCTGGTGATCGCTCGATATCAGAGATTCATCTTCAAGACTCGGAGATCGAGAACTTGGTTTAAATGAATCCTCTATGTCGCTCTTGTCTTGTTCAGAAGTCGTAGATCGCTCTGAGATTCGGGATAGTGTACGAGATAATGAAAAGGCTCCGTAATTAGCCAGTATTTCGGGTCCTACTGGGTAACCGAAACCACCCGGAAAGTCCATAAGATCTTCTTGAAAACTGTCTTCGTTTGGTCCGTTGCTATCTTCTGAATGAGACTGATGATGATTGTCATCTGGAGGCATCCAACCTTCTTCAAGACTCGAACTTCCAGAACTTTCTAAGGGAAAAGGTCTCCAGGTTGAACTTAATTCTGGTTTAGGATAAGGATGTGAACTACTGCTACTTTCTTCTTCCAAAGATCCTTCTTTACGAGACTCTCTAATCATAGCAATTTCCCTTCTGTCAATGATTGGCTGTACTTGGCCAATACCAAGAGGTCGTGCAATAGAGCAGGAACTGGAATCTGGATCTTCTCTATCTGGAGTCCAGGTATTGGTATCCTCACTTCTAGATCTCTCAGTGCTCAATCTCATTTTTCTGTCAACGCCCAATCGATGAAGGTCCAACATGTCAGGGGATTCTTTACTAACAGGTTCGTCTTCAGGCAAATCCTCAGCGCCTTCTTCCTCCTCCTTTCTCATCTCTAAATATTCTGGAGTTAATTCAACCTCAACAAGAGTTTTCTCGTCAATTTTATCAACTCCATAATCTGGTGAACTCATGTCACTATCACCTCCTTGCATCTGTACCTGAGTATCCAATGCATCTAAAGTGTCTTCACTAGTATCCCCAGAATCTAATCTTTGTTTTTCGTGAACTTCAACCTGATAAGTTTCTTGATCTATTACCTCCGGGTCTTCATCACTAGATCTAGCTTCATCAGAGCATTCTTCTATCGAAATCTGAATTGGCGATCGAACCATGTCCGGAGGATCATGGTTGAAGTCATAAGGTTCGTAGTCTCCTTGAACAACGCTGACTGTCACATTTGGTACTTCTTCCTTATCAACCGAACCCCTGGGACTTATATCTCTGGTCCTTTCCTCTATTACTTTCTCAACTATATCTTCTTCCCTGAGTTCTACTGTAATATCTTCCTTGACTTGCACAACATCTGGAACCGATTCAGAAACAGTTTCTTTCGTAACTTTTACTACTTTATCAGCTATTGTATCTTCTAATTTCTCTTTAGCTTCTTCTAGTTCACCATTCGATTCCACAGAACTCTGGTCAATAAATTTAGTTGAGGAGTTGACTTTCAATTCACTGAACTTAGTTCCATCCATAGTGGCACTTGAAAATTGCATTTGGACCTCTTGCTCGTAAGGAATCAAATCAGGACATGTAGCTATTTCAATATTCTCTGTTAGAGGAGATTCCAAGTATTGTGTTGATGTTTCTGTTACTGATAAAGAATCTGGGATTGTCGTATGGTCAGTACTGTCAGATCTGTGATTTGGTGAAACATCCAACTGAATTGACTGCCTCGAAACTGGGTGAAGAATTTCCTCCTGCTTTTCTTCTTTTTCAACTTCCTCTAACATATCCACAGTGTCATCTTTACTGGAAAAGGCATTAACTGGTGGTAATCTATGCAGAGCTATAATAGGTGCATCTAGAGATTTTGCTCTTCTTTGAGAAGTTGGAGATTGAGTCGCACCCTGGCGCTGTAAAGTACCAATTCCACTACCTTCCGACAAACCTAATCTGGCCCGAGCAAACAAAATTGGACTCTGTCCAAGTTTACGCAAAACAACTGGAGTTTCTGCAAGTTCTTGGGCGATAGGAGATTTTTTTATATCTTTTTTCTCTACTGGTGACTTTTTAACATCAGGTGAAGTGTCTTCAGCAGGTTTTGATTCAATTTCAAGAATTTCTTCAAGAGGAGGAGGTATAATATCATCAAAGCTTGATTCCACTTCAGGTTCCTGCCTTGAATCAAGATTGATTTGACTAGAATCTTCAGATTTAGTTATTTCTTTTCTAGAATCAGGTCTATGTTTCACAGAAGCTGATCTTTTTGGCGATACTTTATCGACAGAATCCTTCTTTTCAGTGCTTCCAAGACTCTTAGAAATACCAAGAGACTTCGGTCTTGGCTTCTCACTTTTCAAATTTCCTGCACTTTTAATCATATCATCATCGACAGAAGCAGATTTTCCTTTTGGCCTTTTACTTTCGTCCTTTTCATCTCTAGAGCACGATAAAGATCTACTATCCGATAATCTTCTTACCGACTTTGATCTAGTTTTCTGGACAATGCTGACTTCCGCTACCACATCAGTGGAATCTATTATAATAATTTCCTGAGGCATTTCTCCTAGTTTAAGTTTTGACTTATCTATCTTGGAACTAGCCGGCGAAGTTTTCTTTAGAGTTGGTTTATCGCCTTCCAAAGACTTAGATTGCTTCTTAAAATCCTTCTTCGGTTCAGATTTGGCTTTCTTGATCTTTTTTGGCGAAACATCTTGCACAAAATGTTTATTTTCACGATCCGGGGACAATAGAGTGTCAATAGGTGCTTTTTCCTCTGCTAAGGAAAGAGACTTGGAACGCAAAGGTTCTCCATGTGGTCTCAATAAGAAAGGAGTGAATTCTGGAACTTTAAGGCTATCTAATTCTAAAGCTGGTTTGACCGGAACTTCATCAAGTGGAAGGTCCGCTACTGGATCAACAAAATCATCAAAACCGGTGTCAATGATTTTAGGTCTTGAAACTCTGGTAGCAGAGTTCTTATTAGCTTCTGTAAATCTTGACTCTATTTTGTCTAAGATTCGTTTAGTTTTTTCGGGAATCGTTGGCTTTTCCAAAGCTTTGGGCTTGACTACTTCGGATTTCTCGGGTGAAATGATTAATTTTGGAGAAACTGGAGAACTTTTTTCGCCTTTAACGAAGCTATCAGTCTTGTCCTCAGAGTGATCAGTAATTAAAAGTCTACTAGGTATATTTCTGAGCGGCAATGTCGGTTTTTCAGGTATAGGGGGCTTTTTGGCACCTGGTTCAGTCGGCGGAACCGGCATACCGGGTTCAGAAGGCAGTGAGGGAATTTCAGGTAAAGGAATCTTTTCAATACTGTCTTGTTTCTCCAAACTGTCATCTGGCACTTTTAATTTCTCCTTCTCCCTTCGTTGCAATTCCTGTTTGATTTCGAGTCCAACAACGTCTGCAAAATTAAAACCTGCATTTTCCTTTGACTTATCCACAGAAGATCGTTTCTTCTCAAGCACCGAGACGATTGTAACAAGAGGATCAGTTGGCGAAAGTTTCGGTGAGACTTTGGGTGATATTTTGGGTGAAACCTTGGGAGAAACTTTAGGTGAAACCTTTGGTGAAACTTTAGGCGAGACTTTTGGTGATCGTTTCTCAATAACTGAAACAATCGTAACTATAGGTTCAGTGGGAGACAACTTGGAAGACTTTTTATCAAGACTTGAGGACTTTGTACAGGTTCTATCACCCAAGGAAGCATCACCTTTGCCTCGATCCAAGGACATGGTCTTGGGTGCAAGTCGACTGGGTGTCGGACCCTTTGAAGTAACTTTTGTAGGACTTCTATCAGTAGATGACAAATTGTAGACAAATGTCTGTCGATCTGTCGGTGATCGCTTTGAGCCCGAGCTTAAATTACTCTTAGATTTATCTGAGGGACTTAAAATTGACTTCGGTTTATCGGGACTTACTAAAATACTTCTGGGTTTGTCAGGGGATAATTTGGCGATGGGTTTATCTATTGGTGGAAGTTTTGATAAATCAATACAAGTTACATCTGTAACTGTCTTTAAAGGCAACTGGGGCAATTCTTTTGCAAGAGCTTTCGCCTTGGACATTTTACCACTATCTGACTCAGATTTCTCATCAGACGCAGTGCCGTTCATGACATGTCGTTTATGCAACGTATAGGGGATGTCAATGACTGGTTTTTGAGAACTAATTCCATCTGCAAATGCATCTTCATCTCCGGAATCAGCTGGAGTGAGATCTATAGATTTTTGATGCATAAGCATGTGTCTCTTGCTGTTGGAACCTAATCTCGTTCTAGCAGGATTAGGATCACTCTTTGTGCGTTCAACAGGAATATGACCAGGCAAGTTAGGATCATCAAAACCGACAACAACCCCTCCAATTATCTTTGGATCATATTCAGTGAAAACTGCCTTTGGTTTCAAAATCTCCATTTCATTCGGAACACCTATCACAGTCTCTGTTCGCGACTCCATTGAGAATTTTTGACGTTCCTTCTCTCGACGTTCATTCTCCTTTCTCGCTTTCTCTAAACTCCTCCAATCATCTCTTTCCCTTGGTTTTTCCTCCAAGATTCCCTTTTCCATTTTTCCATTCCTTCTCGTATCTTTGTAGTCAAGCTTCTCAATGTTTTTCTTTCTCTCATAATCTTCTCGCTGTTCCACATACTCAAAACTCTTCCTCTCTTTCGAATCAAAGCGATCTAGACTTTTCCGCTCACGAGAGTCTAATTTCTCAAGACTTTTTCGATCCTTGATACTAAATTGCTCAACATAACTACGTTCTAGAGAACTCATACGTTCAATAGCAACTGGATCAAAATCAAATGTGGGCGGTCGTTCCTTTGAGTCCAATTTTTCAACGCTTTTACCTCTCGATTCTTTCAAATACTCAAACGGACTTCTATTACCAGAATCTAAACGCTCCAAGGTGTGTCTTTGACTATAATCTAAGGGACTCTTTGGACTCTTAGGACTTTTCGGACTCTTTAAATTCTTAGGACTTTTAGGACTCTTAGGACTCCTTCGCACCTCACGAGAATCGAGTCGTTCGATGCTTCTTTCTCTACGATCTTTAGTTTCATGATGCCGGTGACTCCTCTCTCTGTGAACCCTATCCAAGTTATCAAGACTTTTACGTCTCTCCCGCTCAACACGCGTTTCACGATAATCATCTCGGTAAAAGTCCAATTGCTCGTAACTTCTTTCTCGCGTGTCTAGCCTCTCAATACTTCTACGTAATTCACGAAGATCGTTACGCTCGACACTACGTCGCCTATAAATCTCCCGTGAATCTAATCGCTCAATACTCCTTCGTTCTCTTCGTTCCCTAGAATCAGCTTTCTCCATTCTCCTAGCTTCCCTTGAATTCTCCCTCTCAATCCGCTTTCGTTCTTTCTCTTGTATCTTCGAAAAGACCTTATCGATTATCGCTTCCGCTTCGCGTCTTCTATCACGAGATTTATTACCTCGCCCTAAGCTACCCGTTTCCACAAACTGCCTCGACGAATGATCCTCTAAACTGGCAATACTTTTAGCCCTCGTTGTCCTAACCGATTTTTTACCCTCGACAGGACTAAGACTATCATCAATTCGCGACTTGGGTCTCATAATTCCCTCATCCCTTAAAACCTCCGAGTCGACATGAGTAATTTTATGCTTCGGCTTCAGATTCTTTAACTCATTCAAGACGGTCATCTTTTGCTTCTGAACCTGTAAGATCACCGGATCTTTCTTGTTTGAATCCTGTTGTGGAAGTGGAGGCTTATGATCAACAGAATTCGCATGTCGCGTCTCGAATTTACGTTCAATTTGTGTATTTGATCTCTGAATTCTAGACTCGGTGACAATAAATTCACCTTCTGGTTTCGTAATGGCTGAGTACCGATCGATGGACTTGGTTCTTATATTCTTAATGTCAGTGAGCACGGATTTGAAAAGCTGTTTATCAGTGGACTTGATCGAGCGATGCTTGACAAAGGAATCGGTCTCAGAGTCCATTTGGAACATCTCGGGTTCGATTCCTTCGTCGCTATTATCAGACATGGGTTCGTTTTCATCATGGGGACTAGAATAAGATTCTGGGTATTCAAATTCGTGCTCTCGCTCCAACAACTCGTAGGAATCGTGCGAGAGATCATCATGAGAAAGATCTCCCGCCTGGCCGGACTCTTCGTGTCCGGATTCAGTGGACAGTGACGATGTTCCGGGATAAGAACTGCTGTAAATTCGGTCGGGGACTGAATCGTGATCGAGTGAGGGTAATTTGGAACTCGCGGCGCTATACGAGCGATTGGTCTCGTCATAACGCGTGACGGGATTGTCGAGTTCTCCTTGGGATGGTAATTGAAATGGCGTTAAGACAGATTCCCCGGAGGATTTCTCCTCTTTCTGTCGCGCTTTGCCCGAATCCTCGAAGCTGGAAGCATACAATTCTCGGCAACTAGCCGATCGCTGCCAAGGATATCGAGGCAAAGGTCGCGGCGGTGGGAATTCAGGGGAAGATACGCTGTTAGAGGGGCTGATACGACCTGCTGTTGTAATCCGTTGTTGACTGGTAGCAAGCGACTGTCGCTGAACTGGGACCTGGCTCGGGCTGGCAGGCGAATGTACGTCGATAGAGGTGAGCGTCCGAAAGGACGTAGCTGTGTCGTCGCGACGGTGACTCGTCCCTCCCATCGAGACACTCGTCACAGTCGTCGGAGAATCCAGTGTCATCGAACCGCATGACAGAGACAGAGCCGGGGTTCCCAGAGCTGTAAAGACAAACCATTTCAATTTCAAATTCACCAAAATTCTGAAAATTTAAAAAGAAGTCAAGAAAAAGAGGATGATAAGTAAGAAATAATGAAGCAACTGAATAAAGAACATCTGGGAGGTGCAGAATGAGTGAATATTAATGAATAAAGAAATGTGCCAAAACTAAGAAGAAAAACGTAAAGAAATTTAGTATTACCGTGAGTGCACTTCTAAGCTGGTGCAGAAATAAATACATTTGCTTCAAAATCCCAAAGCTTTGAGTCTTCAAGAACAGGCAGTTGCAAATTTTCTATAGTATACTATATTAGTTTCATTTCAGGGTGTCCAGCGAGTATCAGATCTATTTTTTTTTTTTCAAAAACTGATGAAAAACATATTTTTCTAAAGCAGGCTCCTTTAATACATATATGTAATAAGAAATGTAAATTGACTCGTAGGCAGACACCCTGTCTCCGCAATTTATTTATGCAAGTTTTTAGTCTCTTATTTATGATTTTGTTGATAGCATTTCATGTGGACAAGACAGTATAAGATTCTACGAAAGCAGATTGAATAGTTAGAAGCTTTCTAAGATACACTATGCTACACTACTTAAGGACAATTTATGTACGAATTACAAGTTACAGATTACAAGTTACGAATTACAAGTTACGAAGTAATCAAACGAAAGGTTCTGGAGAAGGAGATAATGATAAAGAAAATTAAAGAAAGCTTTTGTGTGGTGGTTGGTGTCGGTCATGGTACATACCGGGGTCGCCAAGGGGCAGGAGGGGGTGGGCAGAGATGCTGGAGCTGCCCAAAAGGGAGCTGCTTGAAGTGGCGCCACGATAGCCTCCCCCCTCCGAGCCCTGCAATGCCCTACCACCGCTAGTCTGCCGGAACGAATTGGACCTGCGAGCAAGAGAGAGTCAAGTTCAGCATCAGACCTCCGCCACTAAACGCCGGTTTTCCAGAACCAATTAATCCTTCTATTTATTTCTTGAGAGATATCGAGGTCAATGGAAATAATTAAGCTGAACACCTGTCAACATTACTAATATTCTAAAAGAGTAGGTACTTGGCTGTTCTATCTCTTCTTTGTCACCAGATTCACCATCAGATTTATCATCAGATTCATTATGAGATTCATCATCAGATTCACTAGATAATTAATAATATAAGTAATACTTAATAGAAGCAAAAGTTAATAGCGCTAAAAATTTACTATACGAGAAATTGAATAGAACGTCAAAAAACGTAAATTGATTACCTAGGACAATTAGTCTTGTGCCTATAATTATCAGAAAAACATTAAAGTGCGATTTGAAATTGTGGTAAAAATCGTTCATTACTGACGCGAACTTAAATTAAAAATTTAGACTACTAATAATATCGACACCACCATTGACTCATCTATGCATAATAACATTAGACTTAATTCTACATTCTTAAAACATAAATTAAAATTTATAGCAAATTATTGTTAGTAAAAAGTTATTGCAAGGACTTTAAAATTCACATTATAGGTAATTCTGAAGAAGAGGAAGGTGATCTTGAGAATATATCTATCTGAATATAAGTGTAAGATATTGTCCAGTCAATAAGAGATATTTAATTATTTTTAAAGATATTTTAAATATTTTATATTTATAAAAATCTCAATAAGAGATTTACTCGTCACTGTTTAGGCCAGGAAAAGAATTGCAAATCGAGTTTTGATTTTAAAATACTGCTTTTAAAATATTTACATTTAAGATAAGAGTTGTAAAATCTTTAAGTGTTAAAATACATAAAAATAGTATTAGAAATTCGAAAAAGGTCATATTTAAATATGCCTAATCTTTGAAATCTTCCATGCAGACGTAATTGCGAAAAGCATTAATGTTTTAGTTTTCAATCTGGAAAGCTATCAAGCTTAAAAATTTTCGTGCAAAATATCGATAATGAATTGCATTAAAATCTAATAAGCTCTGAATTTAAAATTGAATTTTCTTTAAAACTAATTAAGTACAAAGCTAAATTTGAAAACAACAAATTTTTAAATTGTCCCTAAATTTCCCTTAGGTGAAATATTCATATTTTTTCAGGGCACTGTTTTTAATTTCCCTTGGGAAATACTCGACTTGTAATTACTTCTGTACGCCTCTCTTTTGCATACTTCTACTCGATTATCAATTAACAATGCAAACTATCGTGAGATCTAATTATAAAGTGGACTTGAGCATGCTTATTAATAAATCTTTTATAATTAAACATCTCTTTCCACAAATTATATTTTAAAAGTCTGATTGAATGCTTATTATTGTGTAAGTAGTAAGAATTTTGAATCGTGCATCAAATCAAGAATTATTGGCGATTGATCTATCGCCAATCGTATTTACAAGGAAAAACATTACAGGTATTACAAGAGGTTCTTCTCTATTGTATAAGCTACTGCTATACTAACTCCTGACGAGTATCTTGCTGGTATTAAATTGAGAGGACAATATCATATATAATATTAATATTATATACTATAATATATTATAGTGTCGTCGGGTTACATCGATAAATAAATCAGTGATTAATATAGGGTACATCGATCATTCGGGTTAATCGTGCCTGATGGTGAGCCTGACTCCCCGCCACCCCTGTCCGAGCAGGCAACACTGACAAACGGAAATATATGCATAAATGAAACTAGTAGAAGATAGTTAGCTTAACACAAAACTGAAAGTACGACGTGTAACCAGTCGCGAAGTGCAATGCGACCCTGGCATTAAAGTGCAAAATACCGACTCGTGTTCCTGGTGAAAGCAAGACCGTGCCACCTCCCTTCTTTTCCACAAGATTGGTGCGCACATTAATCAAAATCTTAATGGTTCAAACCAATATCAGGGGGGAGGGTATACGCAATGGTACTCATGCACTATCTACTAATTACTCAAGTGACTGGTACGATCGGCACTTGAGGGGCTCAAGTTTTCAAAAATTCTCACCTTTGGAACGTCTGCCTCTTCACATAGTTGTCTCGAACAAACTCAACAATTTGCTTTTGGGTTTTGCCACTATACCTGTTTCAAAGAAAATCAAAGTTCAAACTCGATTTTTCACTTCAAATTCATTTTGGAATAAATATTTTACCTAAAAGATGAGCCACGACTCAAAACTCGCGTCTTCTGGCGCAATACACGTTTCACAACAGAGCAGCGGAAGAAGCCGTGATTTTCCACACATTTCTTCCAAAAGTTTTTACACTCGTTGCGACCCTCGAAGAAGAATTCCACTGTGTCTTTGTAATAACCCTGGGAAATTCAGAAATTCTAGGATTACTTAGCTTCCGGTATATAATCGATATTAATAAGTGATAGAAACTTACGTAGCCCTCGGGATGAAGTTTTATGAGAAATCGTTTTCGCTTGAAGCTGATTTTCCTAATTTTCGCCCAACTGAAGGTATTGATTTTGGTATAGTGTTGAAAAACTACAATACCCATATGTGCAACCGCCAGATTCAAGGAAACTCCCTCGTGATCCTAATTAAGAAGATTAATATTATTTTTAATTCTTCGGAAGTTAATTACATTTTAAACTCACTTTTGCAGGGTGCATTTTCATTCCATAGAGTTCGCAGCGTCGAGCAGTTTCCAGAAGATTGAGATCTGCTTCCGCAGGAGACTGTCCTCTATTGAAAATAAAAAAAAGCAAAATAAGAATATAACAAATTAAAATCAAAAGCTCCAAGTTATTTATCAAAGACTTACGCGTGTTTCTTATGGTTTTCCATTATACGTCTTTCTAACTCCTGATCTTGGTGAGGCACGAATTTGTAAGTAGATAAATACGTGTGATCAGGATAATCTTCTATAACATAGTCTCCACACTCAGCTGCAAAATAAATTCGAAATTAAATTTCAAATCAAAGCTAATAAGACTCTTTCTTTCTCTTTTCCGCAACATAATTTTTAAACTTATTCAATATTGAATGAGTCAGATAGACTATAAATCTACAACTACTTATGACAATGAGTCAATTGTGCTCAGATTGACATAATCAAGACATCCGTGCCACTTGTAATAATTCCTACGATGACGAGCGAAATGGCCATTAAGTATTTCGTGTGCTTTGTTTCTAAGTTTTAAATCTTCTCAATTTTTAGAATCATTTTAGATATTAAATTTCGATTGTCTCCTCGAGTAATTCTATCATTTGTAAATAATAGACAATCACCTTGAACTATGTAGCTCGCCATTAATGCTGCAGTATTGTCATTGCATTGCAACAAACCCTGAGACAAGTCTCGCTTGATCTGCAAGCAAAACAAGTATCTGGTGAACTCCTCCTCGAGCTGGGCAGGATCTGGCGTGTAAAACTTGACGCAAAACCTCAGGAGCGGATCGACCAGCGACAGCCCCACTTGCCTACAAACTGGTTTTTCTAGGTCCAACCAGTACTGAAAAATCATAAAAGCGATTGAGATTAACTATAAAACACCAACGACAACATTCATCTTTTTTACGAATCGTGAAACTGCTAACGGGCTTTAAAATAGATAAGAAATTGTCGAGCTTACCCTCGTTCCGTTAACCTCCTGATACTCAAGGCCAAAATAATCTGCTTCTAGGAGGTGCAACTGTTTGCAAACTTGGTCAAAGAGAACTCTGCCTAATGCTTTTGCCTGCAAATTAAGAATCTCACTTAAGCCAATTTGTCCACTTGAGCTTATTGCTAAATTAGGGCTTGTCTCGTTTGCAGTTTCAGAATCTTAAATTCACTTGAGAATTTCCAGACGCTTTGATAATTTTTTTAATTTACAGGATGTTGGTTCAGTTAATTAAGATTTAAAAAATTTTTAATTCGGAAAAGCACGAAGTATCAAATATTTTCTTACGTTAATAATTATACATAAATTCCTCTAACCAAATGAAGCAAAATAGTGCACTACGATTAAAAGGGCAAGATTTTCGTTCAAATTTAAAACAATTTTCGATAATTGGTCTAATCTCAAATTAAACATTTTCTGATCAATTGGACATTTTTTACGAAGGAGGAAAATTGCGCAATTTAAAATCAGGAGCTTTAGAAGTGAGAGCGTTTGGAATTGAACTAAATATGTAAAATATTGAAACTGAGGGAATTTTTTTATTGAAGCGTTAAAAATTCTGCAATTTCAATTTGGCAGCTTTTAAAGTGTAAGAATTCTAGTTTCTGAATATATTTAGAATATAAAATTACTGAGAAGTTTTGAAAATAAATCGAGGGGCTATTTTTAATTATTCTATATTTTATTAATATGAAATGCAGACGGAAATAAAGTGAAGGCTGATTATGAGAGAGGAACTGCATGTTACAAAAAAAAAAGATAATCTTTTTATATGCTATGCACGTGAAGCTAGAAGAGGAAATCAATAAAAGAGCTTGCATCTCCCTACATCTACATTACATGGTGCAGTATAACCAATACCTTATATGCTCTAATAGTTCATCGTTGTGGAAGTATTATATAAAGTTTCAGTAGAGCTATGTAAAGGGTGAGTCAGCCAAGGTGAATTGGTTAAACGGTGATTTAGTATTTTAAGCGATTTCACGCTTATGATTTTCAAGGCCAGACTGCACTTGAAATTGTCACTTTCTTGAAAACATTAAACTAAAAACTTGCTTCAGAATTATTATGAACCAATTCAGAATACGAAAAATAGGATCATAATAAAATAAAAATCAAGTTGGTGTGGAAAGTTATTTCGATTCATCAAAATTCATCTAATTAATACATTAGATTTTTAATATAATTAATTTTTAATAGTATTAGAAAATTTCTATTTTCTTTTGAAGGAGAATTTTTATTCTTTTAATGGAATTGATACATACTATTTAATTTCAACTAGAATCTGTAGAGAAAAATAAAGAGCAGTCTTGTCTCGATTAATTAAGAAATTGAAGATATCGAGTACGTTGAAGAGTTTGCGAAGATCATTAGAAGTAGACTCTCGGCCCACGCCCCTTGACCTCGATAGTCAATGGTTACGCTAAAATGCTCACACTGCAAATCTGAGATTAATCAATTCTAATGGGCATGCATTACAAGTGAAGTGCACAACTGAACAATGTATGAAATTTCGACCCTATGAATTTTGATAAAAGTTATTCCGCAATAATTTCTTTGTCATATAAAAAAAAGTTAGATAAAGTATCCTTCAAGACTCTTACAGTATTATAGCTTATATAAATATTAATTAATTCTTTCAATTTTTTGATCAAAAAATAATATTTCTTTTCTGATTTAAGCTTCGGATTGAATACAGTAGAAGATGAATGTGATCCATAAGAATGCAGCCTTGGAATTATACCAAAAGATCAGAGATATAATAAAAATGCACCGCATGTAAGCAAGAATTATTATTGACAATGAAACGAAAAGAAAATTGAGAGATTTCCAATATTTCTAATATATTATTGACAATAAGGAATTACTTTTAAACCAATGATTTCAAATGGAACTTTAAAGTTTAAATTGTCGTACTTTTAAAATTCTGATTTTTAACGACTAAAATTAAAAAACGACAGAATTAAAATCGGAATTTTAAGGATGTCGGTTTGGAGCGAATCCAATTCCTAAAGTTTTCGAATATGAAAGCGATTGTTTTAAAACGAAAGTTTCAAATTAAAAAAAAGAATTATGTGAATTTAAAATACTTTTCTTTAAAAAAAAGTCCAAAATTGAGAATACTAAAACTGAAAAAGGATTGGTTAAATTGAAAAGCTTTAAATCAGGAAAATATCATCAAACCTTCACAGTATTTAAATTACAAAGCGGTAAAATGTTAAAATATCTGATTTCGATATCCTTTCAATATATAAACCGTCCTTCAAATGTCAAAGAATTAAAATAAAAACCCTCGATTTAAAATATCGTCACATATTTCAATATTCTTTCAAAGAATTGAAACAAAAAATCTAAAAAGTTTCAAATAAAAAGTTTCCAAGATTAAAAACATTAAAAAAACCAGAAAGTTTCAATGTAAAACACTCGAAACTCTAAAAGATCTGTATTTTAAAAACCATCAAATTTCCTGATAATTTAGTTATTATACAAATTTTTCCGACGCTGATAATTAAAATTAAAAAAAAAAAGTTTAAACAAATTAATAAACGTTGGCGTATTACTCATAAACTATTTTTCCTAAGTCATTTTTGCATATATGTAAATCATCAACGATTTATGTACAAGACAGTAATAGTTTAATGCAAAGTGTTATTGCAGAATTTGTCGACATCAATTCAATAACATAAATGTGTCGTCTTTTCTAGAATGTTCATCTTTATTTTTAAAGCTCAAATTTTATATTGAATTTGAAAATAATCGGTTTTGACTCCTAGAAATTGATAAAATAATCTTAGTGTTTAAATTTAGAAGCGGAATAGGTTTGAAAGCAACCGATTTTTTAATTTTACAACAGAACAATCTTTAGTCACTATTTAACAATCATTTTTAATGTTGAAAAATGACTCTTAGATTGAATTTAAGTGACCTTTTTTAAGATAAACGGTCCCGAGACTATAAATATTATTGGCAATTGATGCAATTTTCTAGTATTAGTGTTTGTTGCTGCGCAAATTAAAGTGTGAAAACAGTTATGTTTTAGAACGTACTCTACCCAAATATTTTTCTAAAGTAAATGCGCCAGTACCAAAACTGCCTGTTTCAGTAATCGAGTCGTTAATTCGATGACAGGATATTTAAATTTACTAAAAATTGTATTTTTCATACAGAGGCAACAGAAAAATGAAAGATTTACCAATTTTTTATGATTTAATTTGGCAGTCGTCTTGATTCTTAAAAAATAGTTCTTAGATTGAGTTTAAGTGAACTTTTGAAGGTAAACGGTTCTGAGACCATTAAGGTTTATTAGCTTTCCGGGTAGAGGAATAAATTGATGCAATTGGCTCGTCTTAGGATGAGAGAGTCCAGGAGACGTAAGTGGGTCTATTTATTCGCTAAAGCGAAATCAATAAATTACCTGTACTTGAAACATCGTGATGGTGTCATCCAGCATCTGTATTCGAACCGCAAGCATCTTTCCAGCTTTTCTAGGAGTTGTGGGTGGTGTCCGACTTCCACCATCAACACCGGCCGGTGTAGAATGGCTGTGAGGCATTTTGGAACCACCGCTCATGCCGATGCTTTCTATATCATTCATTTTTATACATTTGCTGCTTTTCCTCTCCTCTTCACTCACTGGCTTTACTCATTTACGCCCTAGGCGTAAAAGGGGAGTCGGCAGCAGCTTCTGTTAGGTAGTCATCTAAAATAGAAAAATTAAAAATTAAATTCCAGTCAAATGAATGACCAATAGTGAAAATCAATGCAAGAACTCTTCAGTTCAATTGATTCGAATCAATTGAATAAGCACATTATAAGCAAATGAAATCAATGCCGTTCAGATATTCAGATCGAGTTTTATCTACACAACACTCATACGGCTCGTAACGTAATTATTGTAGTTAGGCTCATCGAGAATATTTGCTCTTTTTTCTCATCATTCATTCATTAAGATTTAGAGTCTTCTACATGCCATATTCCTATTATTAATTTTATTTTTATTGAAGATTTTTTTCTTAGTTTTTTAAAGAAATTTGTTTAGAATTGTTACTCGAATGTTGTATATAATATGAAGCAGTCAAGGATTAGGTTTCTCGTTAAAATTCGGAATGAATGAAAACAAAGGACGTCTGAAAACAATGAGGGTCCAACTAATTTTAGTAACGAATAAAAAAAGTGAAGCAGGAAACGAGCAAGGACCAAAATAATGTAATATCGACCCATTTTTCGATGAAATGCTTGAAAGTTTCTAGTTTTTAACACGCGCTTATAAGCTTCTTATCGAAGAAAATGATACGGATAATGCTCATACAGTATCGGAAGTTTTTCCTTCACATACTTTTTAAAATAACAAGAGGTGAGATAAAAACAACTTTCTGAGTTTAAAAATCCAGAAATAATTTCTGAAAATGAAATTGAGAGTTTATTTTTTTAAGCAATAGAAAAATTAAAAAAAAATAGATTTTGATTTAATTCCACGTGTACAACATTCTTTATTAAATTTAAATATAGACAGCACAGAATTAAACTCAGGGTAACAATTATTTATAGAAAATATATTTTTAGTTAATTATCGAAAACTGATAACAATAATTGCTTGAAAAATAAAAAAGAAATTGATTATAATAAAATAATTGTGTATTATTATATCTAGAAATTTTAAATATTTGATTATTTTAAATCTAAATTTATTCAACTTTAAACTTTAACAAAGGGAGTCAGAAGGTCAGCGAGAATTTTCGTTTAAAAAGATCTCTGCGATACGAAAAGATAATTACATGACAACAGGTATGCAAGGAAAAATTTGTTGAAGTAAAACTGTAATTTTACAAGATTAGTCAGTGAAAAAAACGAAGAAAAAATTCTTCACATGAAAGATGCGATTGCGTGCAGAATATTTTGAATGGCCTTCTTAAATATCATGGAGAGTAAAGTATCACCTTCGCGAGTAAAAGTAGAGCCCATTAAATAATTATTTATTGAAGAAACAGTTTTCGATAAGCGGCTCGAGCAAAATCAAAGCAATTTAATTCGAAAATTTGACGTAATCTTTTTTTTGTTTTTCTTCCTTTGCTTAAAAAACATTACTTCATTTTGCAATCTGTTTTCATAAGATAATTCTTTCATAAATCTTTTCTCTTCGTAAAATAATTTTATTGAAAAGATTTATTTCTGCTATTTTAAATTGTGTACAAAATATTTATCTGCAAAAAATAAATTCGGGTAGGTCAGTAACGAAGCTGTTGATAATTTACTTTTATATGTACAACGCGTTTTCATGGGCAAAATGGAAAACCAATTATCAAAACAGGACACGTTAATCGACGATGATAATAGTTATACATTCCAGAGAGAAATACAATTAATGATAAACCCTGGATCATGGTTCATAATTAAGTTGAAAAGAGTATGTTTATCAAAGATTATTAAATTTAAAACAATATTAAAAATAAACTACTATTTTGTAATTTAAAGATTTGTGCAATCATTGTGAATAAGAAATTACATAAAAATAGCCAGGATACAAATTTTAATTATGAAGAGAATTTTTATCTTGTAAGAAATTTGTTTTCACTTTCGTCAGCATTAAAATTGCCAGGTAAAATGTAACACAAATTTACATAATATAAACGTGTGTGCATCACGCAACAAACATTGATTGTAATGTTAACTTTGAATGTTGTAAGCAGTTTTGACGAGAAAAACTACTAAGTAATTCAAGATAATTCATTCTTGAATCTGTGAATTATGTAAATAATATTAAAATATTTCTAGGAACAATTTTAAACATTTAAATTCTATTCGGATTTCAATAAACAAAGTTTACATTTATTTTTTAGTATTCAAAAGTTTTAATTGTTTAATTTATAAAATTATGAATGAATTTTTTTTTATACTAGGGCATTAATTTTAAATTGTTTAAATTTGAACGATTCATTCTAAAGTAATATTTATTTAAATTTATTGCTTTTATAGGTTATGTCTTTAATTTAAATAAATAACTAAAATAATTAAAAACTACGTTAAACTTTCAATAAAATTTAAAATAACCTAATAAGAAAACATTATCTGAAAATGATGATAATAATTTTGAAGCAAAAAACGAAGAACAGTATCAATAATAAATGAAACAATCGTAAATCTAACGTTAATTCTTGAAAATACTTGCAGATATCCTGTCAATTCCTTTAACCTCAGGGAATCAAGTAAATTCGCCGGCTTTGCGATAAAATTACTCAGAAAACCATAAAATAACCAAGTTTTTTCTATTCTAAAATATTAACTCTCTCATTAGCCCTTTTCATCTCGTATGTGTCTATAAAGTTTCCAGCGAAGATGTTCACAACGCCATATCTAGCAGAAATACAGAATCCTGGACGGAACGGTCAAGAGGTCAAGTAGCACACAGTTTTATTTCGGAAACACAGAAAAAATTGAATTTTCTTTATGAATTTAGAATACAAAATAATAAATAAAAAACACTTTTTGGAATTTATGTCTGTCTGTCTGTCCGTCCTTCTGTCTGTAAGGATAGCACGCCCCAAAACACGACGACAAGCAGAGTTCATTGATCACTACCGCGGTTAGGCGTTTGCCGGCTTTTCTTGAATTTATCGATGGATTAACTTTTTCTCAGGGTTCGAAACACCATTTTGAACACCACTTACATTTTTTTAGTTGTTTCGGGTAGGGCCCCCGTGGGCAGTTTTTCACAAATGTACCAGCAAGAAAATCGACAGCACACACACCGTGCCACACACCCACGGAGCACTGGTTTGCTTCGCCCCCCCACTACACTATAATCAGCACTATAGAAACATTCAGTGGTTCTCAACAGAGCTCTGCTTTTTTTTAATATTTTTATGAATCTTAGAAATTTTGAAGAGCATAGATTAAAAATTAAAAGATATTTAAGATGTTAAATAAAAACTAATTGTTACGGACCTGAAGGTTTTTTTAATCAATAAAATATTTATTTGTCATTTTTTTTTAATATTCACGTTCAGGGCTGTCCTATAGAATATTGAAACCCTGCTCACGCATTAAATAGAAATAAGTATTCATTTTTTTCATTCTTTTAGAATTTCTTTACTTAAAAGATTGTAATAACTTCCTTAAATCGTTGAATTTTTTAAGTACTTAATTATTAATTATTTTTGTATGAATTTTTAAATAAACATTAAAATATAATAGCTAATCAACCAAAAACATTCCTATTCGTTAGTTTGAATGGTTTGAATTTTACCGCCATCACTTTTGAAGTTAACGCATGCGCATTCATGGTCAATTTGGCGGATTTTGAAAATTGAACGATTTTCAGAATATTATGCATTTTCTCATCAGATAATAAGCCTCAATACAGATTAGAAAAGTAATAAACCCCTTTTTCTTACAAACTCGCAAGTTTTTGAACAAAAAGAGGCCCAAAAAATGAAATTATCGCAAATTGAACTTCGTGTTTCTTACATTCAAATTGACGGTTGGTCGACAATGTTTAACTAGTTGAAAATCCGTTCCAAGAATTGAAACCGTGTTGCGTGGAGCTCCTGAATTTTAAGTTAAAAATAGGTAATTTTCGTCAGTTTTCATCCAAATTTAAGTTGAATCAACAATCGGAACCAGTGACAAACAATTTAATATAAGAATTACGGAAAATCAAAGTGAATTTAGTAGCTTTTTTCGACATTCAAGTTCCGGGAATAAAAGTTCTTGATTTCGTTGATTTTGCCATGTCATTGAAAACAATTCTAGGACTTTTTTCACAAATTCGTGCGTGAGATCCTTAAGGTGACGATCCGTTGGCACTTTTGCCTGTTTTTCCAAACTTTTATCGGTCGGGGAACCTTCGGATATTATATATTATCAGACAATTCTCTAAGTTTCGGTGTTAGAATAAAGGTCTTTTACACATTATTAATACTTGAGAAAGATGGCGGGTTGTCTACTTTGTAAAAAATCTCGGTTTTCAAACATAAAGATTAGGACTAGAAAATTGCTTGTTTTTATTGGGAGTCATATTGTTGAATTTCATTATTAGATTTTTTTTTTGTTAAAAATTATGAACTTAAAAATTCAAATTATAAATTACAATCAAAATTTAGGATCGATTTAAATATTTTCTTTAAAATTAGTGCCTTATTTTACGAGTGAAGTGTAGTGCCATATTTCGGATTATCAAGAGATTACTGGGTAATATCAAAGCAGGAAGCAGGTAAATCATTATTTTCTTTAGCTATTTCCAAAGTAGTTTTAAAAAATGTTGTATTTTTAATTTATAAAATTGTTATTTTGTTTGCAGAATCTGAAGGATAGAAAATTGGATGAAGTTAATAAAAGTATGTAAGTCCCCTTTCAGGTTCCTCTTGCTTCCGATCAAGGTCGTAGAATAAATTATAAGACTCTTGCAAAATCTAATTTGATAAAGCGTGATTATTGAAAATAAAATACTTAAAAATAGGAATTTTCAACGACAACAGAATTAAGCTCTGGTGAAATGTATTTTACTATCTACATGACAGAGTTAATAATTTCTTTTAATCGTCAAGTTGACATAAAAGTGCAAGACCTCTTTTAATCCAATGACTCACGTCTATATTGCTATCTAGCAATATCGACAGGACGTAATTGGAAGAATGTCCTGTAGTTTTTAGGATTCCAAATCGAGCAGAAGTTATATATAAAGGACATTCATATCGTCTCCCAATTTCAATATTATCCACCTCTGTCGGTTTAAACCAAATCAGAGGCATTTCATCCCAAAGAACTTTTGGAATACTTTCCGCGAGCATCATTTTCTTCATGTCCCATCTTGCCCCAACAAGGAACATCCCATAAACATAAACACCATCCTTTGCAGCTACGCTCGATTCAAATGTTGATAAAACCTAAAATGAATATTTATAAATTATTAATTACCTGATCTATTAAAAATCTATCAGGGTGCTTATCAGGAAAGTAAACTCACCTCAAAATTGAAATCGATCCTGTCGATCGGTATTTTATACTTTCTTGCGAAATTCTGCGTAGCCCCAGTTAAAAAAGCATGAACGAATGAAAATCCTGATATCCAGAAAGTCGGTGGTTTTCCATTTTCTAACCACTTTCTTAAAAAACTAAGTCGCTCGAGAAAATCGTTTATAAAACTGGGTAGTGGTTTCAAAGTCGGATAAGCACTTGCTTTTGCCCAGATGGGAGGGAGTTTCGCACTCAGCATGTAAAAAGAAAGTGTCTACACAAAATAAGAATTTAATTAATTTTTATATACAATATGCTATGATAAAATTGCAATTTTCAATTTCTGAACGTTTAGCCTAAATAACGAAATTTTAATTTTACCTCGAGGGCTGGCGTCATAACTATCATTCCCTGGACAGCTTTTTCCAGCATTATGAGCGATGTTTTGATTTCCTTTAAAAGTATGTTGTATCTCTCCATTTCTTGAGTTAAAACAGTGTTCATTGATTCCATGTACGAGACTGGATACATTTTTTGAGCTTCTTCGATATCAAATAAATCAGGAAGTCGATCATAAATATCCTTTTTCATATTTAAAAGTAATTCGTCCTGTTTCGATGTTTCACCTACTACAACTGTTCCTTGTAATCGAACCATAGAATCAAAGAAGGATTTCGAAATATCAAGTTCTCTTGTTATTCCAGCATTCATATGTAGTCCAAGCACTTCAGGAGTTGGTGTGAAGGGGATAGATTCTATTTGTTTTACATAATCCTTGTATTCGAATCTATAAAAAATAATAAATTAGGAAAAATTATTGTAGAGGAAAAATAGATCTTTAAATATTTGCGACTTTTTTTTTATTTATAGAAACTTGCCTCTTAGGAAGAGAATATTCAGGTCCCACGTTCGAAAAAGTATAATTAGGATCCGAAATGACTTTCGGATTATAAAAGTCCTGCAGAATCGTATTTAAACATCTTCGATCTCTATCGTCAGTCACTCTTCCACCATAATTACATTCCCCAGTTAGATAAAGAATTGCTTTAAAAGGAACGTCCTCGTAATCGTTGATAAATATCTGAAGTTGTTGAACCGAAATTTGAAAATCGGATTCGTTGAAACCTGAATGTTTAAAAATTATAAAATTATAAATCACAGTGTCTGATAAATATTCTCAGAAAAAATTTGTTATATACCATATTGAATATTCCAGCCTTGTGGACCATAATTTCGTCTTTCTTGTACAACTGCATGAAAAAAGCATAAACCATACAATAATCTCGTAAAAGTTTTCTCCTTTCCTGGGCAACCTTCATAAAATTCTGGGTCTTTGACTGGTTCTGACTTATAAGATCTAAAAATAAAACACTTTATATTCGTATCAAAGATATTAAATATTATAGTTATAGTTGCCCACTTAATATATTAAAGAGACTACCTTAATAAATTTGGTTGAAGTCCCATGGGTGCTTCGTTCGTCATTTTCACTCCATTTTGCAAAACCGTAATCGGGAATTTATCTGAAGGATAACTAGTTAACCAAAGTCTAAAATTAATCGAGGTATTTCTCGTGTCGAAATTTTCACAAATTTTTTCTAGTTGTGGCATCCAAGAAACAGCAAGATGACAATTTTGTAGGCAGACCCAAGATCCTTCATTCTGACCTTGTACAATGAGTTTTTGAGCAATTGGTCCTTGACCTTGTCCCAAAGAAATAGAAGTAAACCTCGAGGAATATTCCATACTTTCCGCGAAACTTGACAAAGCGCTCATTGGATCAGATCCGGGTGATAGGATAAAAATCAACGGCACGAGGCAATTTGAATCAGCGTAGGATTTTGAGAGATCGAAGGGCGGTGGTGTCACAAATTTCGTTCCCATCGCTCCTTCCACAAATTGCATCACCTTAGCAGTAACTTTATCTGGTCTGATTAATCTCATAATAATCAGTTTTTGAAACATAGTTAATTTACTCTCCCAAGGTTCAGGCAAAGGGAAGTTTTGTGGACTTGTCAAGTCATAAAATTTCTGCCAAGAATTCAGATTTTGAGTAAAGCTATTTATGAAGTTTGTAAAGGAAGGTAGGACATTAACACGAGAAATTTCATCCCAAGATTTATCAGTAAGCCAACTTGAGGCTGGATTTTCAATTTCATTTCCCAATGCTATTCCACCAGTTAAGAAAAACATCATTTCATCACGATTAATCTCCCCATTTGTGAGCAAAATAGTCGTGCAGAGTACAAAGGAATACAAGAGCTACAAAGACAATTTAAAAGCTAATATTAATATAATAAAATTTAAAAGTAAATCCTACTCGATTCAGAGAAACTAAAATAAACACTAACCTTGTCCTTTTCAAACAAAGACCGACAGACATTTTGATATAAATTATAAGTAAAAGTTTCTCTCAAGAAGGCCAATCTTCTTTCCAAGATTTTGCTCTTATTCGCCGTTTCAATGGACAAAACATAGAGATTGATAAACCAAGCCAAAGAATATTGGTACATAGGATCAATATTAGGCAAGTCAGTAATTGTGTAATAAAGTGAAGAACTGTGTTTTGCAATTGGTCTGTAACTTTGTCTGAAGGTTTCGATTTTTGCTTCAGTATCTTTCGCAGATTCTTGTTTCTTAATAATATCCAAAGAGAGAATTTTAGAAGAGTCCAAAATTTCAATCGCTTCCTCGTCTTCCAAGATAGTCGCTCCCGAAACGGACAAGGTTCTTAAAATATTATCCTCAACCTGCTTTAACGCCTTTTTATTCGCAGCACCTTGAACTATTAAATATTCCCTTTTTTCCTGAAGATCAGGTCTCTCTTTTGCTACCACAATTCCGAGTAGTTGATCCTCCAATCCTTCAATCGTCAAAGCGAAATTAATTAGAGTCACTTTATTGTAGATTTCTGGTAAATAATGAGGGTTTCGAAGTTTTGTTGTCATATATAATCTGAACTTCAAATTGTATTCGACACTTTTCTCTCCTAAATTGACATACCAGACTCCTGCTATTTTGTAAATATTTTTGGTTAAAATTGGATCAAGGGGAGCATCTAATACTTCTCCGATGTTTTCTATCAAAACAGGCTTTCCATATTCCAGACACTGCTCTACTATATCCATATAATTTTTGTCTGTTAATTTAACAACTTCTAGTTCACTCAGTTTCTCCATATTTCGAATCCACTTATTCGCTTGACTCTGGGGATCAACAAAGAGACTCCACCTCATCGAATTATCCATTACGATTGCATTTTCAGTGGAGAAAGAATCTCGAGGCAAACCGTAGATATGCCACGAGTTGATTTTTATTTCAGAACCTAAAACCTCGATAAAATTATATGCTTCTGAGCAAGGAATTTTCAAGTTCTTGACGTATTGTCGCCACTTTTCTATATTTTCTATTCGATAGGCTGTCGTAAATGGTCCCAAATAAGCAATCATCCCACAGGAAATTAAAATATCACCGGGTAAAGTATCGTAAGCTTTCTGAAGATTTTCTGCACTCATCATCCATCGATCTTTTTCTCCACCTAGTCCACTTATAAGCTTCTCAGCTCGCATCAATTTATTTTTGCAATTTGTCACCTAGATAAAAAGACAGAAACATCCCAGATAATATTATACATTAGATCATTCCTAATTATTTTAGTTTCTCTTTACCTGGTTTTCAAGATCTATTTTCTTTGCCAAAATATTTTGAAGGCTTATGTTTAAAGCAGCCAATTGTTCATTAAGTTCTGCCAAGGCCTCGCGCTTTGCAGTCAAAATAGCCATGACATCTTCAAAGGATTTTTCTGCGGCAGCTAATTTTTCTCTTTTGGGTGCTACGACTTTCGCTACTTTATCATACAGAACCATTGCACGGACCCATTTACAAAGACCTTCAGCTGCGGAAGATGCCTTTGCGACTATTTTAGGCTCGAAACTCTTGTCAGTTAGATAAACCCGTTTTATGGTCTAAAGAAAAAAGAGTTAAATTTTAAATTAGGAATAAATAATTTGATTCTAATGATCTAGTAACTGTAAATAAAAAAATTACCTGCATTGTTTGAACCGGAATGTTGTCCTTATCATAGTCTCTCAGGTAATCGAGGAACTTTATATCGCTCAGTATTCTTTTACTAGGACCCCAATAGTCTAGAATTTTTCCACCAGTTGTTGGATCATTTATTCTGTCAGGAGGAATATTCAACATAACGCAAACCGCTGCCATCACTAGTTTCACTCCTTGGGGTGGATTTTTCATCGACTTCACCAATGTTATGTCCGCAGGTTTCAAAGTATTCAAAGCAGCTGTAAAGTTTCAATATGTAATGTCAAGTAATATGGAAACGGAATATAAATTATAATCTTAGTCTACCTATGGCTTCTTCAAGAATCGGTAGAGCTTCAGCCAAATCAGCTTCACATTCTGCTTTCAAGGCGCCGGCAATTTCTGCTTGAGCATTTGCCACTTTTTCGTCTTTTTTAACTAAAATCGTTGCTCTCTCGACCGCAATATTCTCACTTTCGATCTTCTTCATCGTTTCTGCTGTTAATTTAGCCGAAGATTCAAGCTCAGGTCTCAATGCGAAAAGAATCTCTTTCATCTTCTCAACTTGCTGTGCTGCAAATTCCAATTTATCCAAACCGTTCAAATAACGATCCCTGAAAACAAATTCTTTTATAATATTTTCAACAAAAAATACATTCAATTAAAATAATAATTTCAGCAAATAATTAACCTAGCAAGCGTTAATTCTTCCTGCTTTGAGTTCATCAAATCGCTGTAGGCTCTAATTAAATCCAAAAACGCGGCAGAAGTGATGTAAGTTTTCCTTCCAGAGGACTCATAAAATCGAGTACTAATATCTTTTGCACAAATATGGAAAAATTTACAAGCGATGACAGCGTTGACTTTAATGTTTTCCTCGACGTTTAAATCAGTCGTGAATCTTACAGCAACTTGTTCCAAAGCGTCTTCAGGCCAGATTTCAAACCAGTCAATTGTGCAACAGTTGACCAAACTTGGATAAAGTCGCAATCTAGTTCTAAAAGAGTCACCAACTGGGCTGAAGCAAAGCATAATATGGAGCTTTTCTTTGCATCGATTTACAAAAAATCCAAGGACTGCAAGAATCGAAATATCCAGATTCCGATTTCCACCTTGAGCTGCTAGTCTCGCTAATTCAATTATTTCTTGTCTCTCTTCAGTCGTAAAGAGATTTGGAACTTCGCCAGAATTTAGAAGACTGTCAATATCGCTGAGAAAGCTCTCTTCTTTAACTTGACCTTCAGTGAAAAGAAAGACCAAGTCTTTACCAATCCCTCCGGAATTTTTCAAGACTTTTTTAATATCGTCTCTCCATTCATTCACTCCGTAAGCGCTTCCGATTTCTGGCTGGAATAGTGCGTAGCCTGCCATACCTAAAGATTTAAAATGTAAGGTAAATGAATATATAAAATTGAAGAATCAAAAGAAATAAAAGTCTTACTAGCTGCAAGTCTCGTTAAAGATTGTCTTCCAGATCCTCCAACCCCTACCATTAATAAACTTCCACACGGAGTGGCAATAATTCTACAAATTCGAGCCAGGTGTTCCAACGCATAACGAAATAAAACAATATCCATCTTATTTTTATGAGTATTGTTGTAGTCTTCTAAACACGAGAGTGCGACGTTTTTGTAATCTTCCATAGATAAAATTTCCTCGTACTTTCTGTCTTCTTGAATTGCATCAACATCCATGAAGTTACCAAATATTAAACTCTTCATGCTTTCTTCAGTCAACTGGTCATCAAACTTGGGTAAATGTTCAAAAACATAATCGAAAGGTTCTCTAAAAATACCTAGGACTGTTTCCTTGATTTTTTCAAAGAGCCATTGACGATCTTTAGTATCGATAAGACGATCTCCAAAAACTCGAAGGATCTCATGAACCCAGAGTCTGATAAAAGTCATTTTAGATTCAACAGATTCTTTTTTTATCATCGTGCATCCAGTGATGACTCTTGCAAAGTCTCTCAAATTAAAAAGATAGTGTGATTTTGCCGGAGTAGGTCTAAGGTCGCTAATCGCACTGCTGAAAACGGACATTGTAGCAGTCACGATATTGTTGATTGTCATCAAAACATCTGTGGGAAATCCATTTCTTTTTAATCCAACTAAAGCGACACTCGTGAAGATTCTGAATGTGCTTTCTTTGGAGAAATTGCTGATTGTGTAAAGATTGAAGTGTCTCAGAAATCTGTGATAGAGTTCTTGTCGACTTCCTCCTGGTGGAGCCATTGCACAGAGGAACATTATATCGTAAACTTTTATCTCTTGTGGTTCTTTCAAGTCAAACCTGTAAAGTTTAAATCCAGTACATAAATTATTTAGCATATTGAAAAGAAATAAAGATGTATTATTATTATTACCATTGTTCGTGATCGAAGAACTGCCTCAACAATTCAATAGCAGGTTGTGCACCATAAATCTCTTTAGTAGGCATATTAACATCGTCAATAAAAACGACACAATAAGCACCACCCATCGGTCCATAATGTCCTTTTCGTCTCCTAAATAGTTTAGAAAGAACAAGTTCCTGCGTCTGAGCTGCTGTAGTTTTGGGCGTAAAAGTAATAAAATTAGGAAGGTACTTTTCTTCTTCCAATTTGTTCATCATCAGATCCTGAATATAAAAGCTTTTTCCCGTTCCAGTCTCTCCATATAAGAGAAATCTCTTCTTATTTTTGATATGTCTCATAAATATATTCTGATACTTCATAGTATCAATAGTCGGAACCACCATCTGACTGATACTCTGGGTTTCCACAAGTTTCTCCACTTTCGCCAGATCCCCAAAATTCTTCCAAGCACCTTTTCCCTTGAAAACGTAATAATTATCGTGAATTAGTCCCTCTCCTGGTAAAGAAATTATAGCCTCTCCGATTGCAGCTGGTACTCGTTTCTCAGGGTGTTCATTTTTCCAAAAACTTATATAGAATTCATTAAACGCAGCTCGAGAATCGGAATCTAAAGTTCCACCGACTCCCCAGACCATTGCCATAAGAAATGAAGCTTGAATCCAAGGCACAATATAATCTTCATAATCTTTCTGAGCCTCCTCAACTGCGTCATTCATATACATTTCCAGTAGATTCAAACTCGACGTGACTTGATTAATCTGACCAGCAGTGATTGGAAGACGACATTTTTTACGAACAAAGTCGAGGCAAGGATCTATCAGCCATTCAAAAATTTCTTCCAGGAGTGCTTCATTGCCTTCTCTCCAAACTGGATTAACTTGATTGACCCAGGATTTTGCGAATGGTCGCCATCCTAGGACGTGGGGTTCGATATAAATCATTCCACATCTTGAAACTGTGGCTGGTGAAGCTTGAAGTAGGTCCATAGCTTCGAAAATCATTGACATTACGTTTGTCATTTGCATTACCTCGCCCGAAGTCAGGCACAATTTTTTATTGTCGTCTAGGACTGTATTCAAGTTTTCGATCCAAACAGCATCCACTGGTCCATCGAAGATTAGCCATTTCCTGTCTGGTGTCTCTTCAGCACAGAAGCGACGAAAAGCCACAGCGCAAACACCATCTGTCCATTCAGAAGAAACTGCATCAAATTGACCATAAAGTTGACCCATTGTGATCGCTTTTGGATTCATGGTAAAGAATTTTGTTGTTGCTCCATTTTCGTCTCCCCACTCTTTCATCAAGGTCAAAGTATCTGCAAGAGTATGCAAACAACTCGTTTTTCCTCCGCAAGGATCACCAACGAGCATAAAACCGTGTCTTACTATCATCATTTCGAATACCTAAAAATGTAATTTAATTGATAAATAATTTTTCAAAGTTTTCACAAAAAAAAAAAAGAAAATTAAGAAGTTCGACAAACCTGAATAATCTTTAGCAAAAATCCATCAACTGGTTGTAAATTCCTCTTCTTCGTAACTTCCTTGATCGCTTTCAAAAGAATTTCATAATCTGGAGTCGGTAACGCGATTCCCGGAAAAAGATCCGAAATAATTCCCTCGAAGAGAGGAACATCATGAGCCAAAAATTTGGGCAAATTAACATCTATAATCGACCTCAGCATCAATATCATCTCATCTTCATTCGGGAACTTGAGTTTCATATTCTGTGCCGCAGTTAAAACAGTTTTCACAGCTCTCATCCCATAATCGTAATGCGATTGCGAAGAAAGTTGTTCTGAGCAGAGTTTGTAAGTCGTAACAATTTTTACTGAAAGGACTCTTGCATTAGTAAATCCGGAAGAATATAGGAATATTTCCCCGATCATTGCGTAATCCGGAACCATCATAGCTACAGTTCTGAATAAGACTTTCAAATTATCTGGTAGCTCGGATCTTCCAGCATAGCCTGGGTTCATCGTGATACAAACGTAGACTGCAGGGTTGAGACTTAATTCCGTTCCTTCGAAAATGAATTTTTCAAGGTGACCACGAACTGCTTGAATGATGCAGAGAATTTGTTGAGCTACGACTGATAAAACTTCGAGTTCTATTCGATTAAATTCGTCAAAACAGGCCCAGGCTCCACAAGACGCGAGACCTTTAAAGAATTTTCCCATATTTTTGTAGTCGAGACCTTCTGAGCAATTAAAGACTACACATTGAACGGCAAGAGCTCTTGCTAAGTCTTTCGTTGTTTCCGTTTTTCCGGTCCCAGCTGGACCTTCAGGAGCTCCGTTCAAATGCAGAGAATAGGCTCCGATTAATGTTCGATAGCATCTAGAAATAAAAATAACAGTTAATAATATCCGTAAGGAAGTTAATGAAAGGCAAAAATATTAAATGAAACCGAAATAATAAACTACCGGTCGGTTAATGGCGTTATGACCAAACGAGGGCAATTTCCTAAATATTCATAAGCGTAGGGCACAGTTGCATTTATTATTCTCACGAAAACGTCATCTTCCCAGTAATATCGCAATTGTGCTAACCATTCGAAATCAGTTTTGTTGGTGATTTTCTTATCGATTAACAATTTCACTACATCGTATGCATGCACATCAATTGTTATCAGAGCGTTCAACGTTGTTCGATTTTGCTTTGATAATTTTCCTAAAATTATCAAAGCTTTCGTAAGTTAAAGTTTCAAATTAAAATTAAATATAAATTAAAATAACTTTAAATTATACAATTTGTAATATTTTTTAAAATTACCTTTTACTAGATTCACCATATCAAAAATCTGCCTTTTAAGTTTATCATAAAGAGATTCCATAACAGATATCATGTGAGTTATTAAACTATTTTGCACATCGATACTCCAGTAAATCTGAGAGACGCACAGGACTACCATTCCTGGCCAGATTAGAACCCAGGAAACTCTTTCGTTTATTTCGTAGTCTCGATAGCTCATCAAAACTTCGTGTCTTATTGATTTCACCATTTGCTCTTCAACCTAAAGTTACAAATTTCTAATTTACGATTTATAATTTAAAGCTTTATGATTCTTTTCAATAGCTCATTAAAAAAAATCAAGCACCTTCTTTTAGGAGTCTTAATTTTTTACTAAAGATCAGAGTATCAAAGTTATGATACCTGAATAAGCCATTTTTCAACGCAGCCTCGAGCAGCAGATGTAGAAATTAGATCTTCCATCTTGACTTCCTCTTTATCATCACTAAACATTGAGTAAATTTCCAATTCATCGTTAAATCTGTAAAAAAATCAATTATTTATTAATGTTGTTACCAAATTTTCAAAACTAAATTAAATTTTATTGAGTGGGCTTCTCAAATACCCAAGTTTAGCAATTCCTTCGAAGCATTTTTTTAGATGAGGTTGCACACGAAGTGGATCTTTCGTTTCTGAAAGAATTTCAAGCATATCATCGTTGCTGAGAAAGAAAAATCGAGGAAAAAATAATCTCTTCTTTTCCAAATAATTTACAACTCCTTCGTGTACTTTTTCCATGGTTTCGTTTGCATCTTTCATACTTTCGTAAAGTCCGAACTGAAATATTAATAAACCATGCAAGTTTTAAAATTCAATAATCATGGTTGATGAAAATTCACTTCCAATGAAAATGACTTGAACTTCTTTTACTTTTCTTTTCAAGAGCAATTTCAAAAGATTCTTATATTAAATAAATACGTACAGAACCTGCAGTTTCTCTGACTCTCGGTTCTCTAAACACTCCATTCATTGATTTACGAAAAGTTCCATCGACTTCAAAAAATAAAATTCCTTCTTCAGGTAATTGTGCTACGATATCTTTACTGGAGAAAATTGGCAAAAGGTACATCCATTGAACTTGTACCTGCAATGTTAAAAAATTCCTTTACCTTACCACACTTTCTTTCTCAGACTTTTTAAAGGCCTTCATATAGAACTTCAAACCTTGGTCCATTCTTCAATTGTGCGCTGCATTCGCAGAAGCAATTCATAAAAAACTTTAACTTCCACTTCAATCGGCTTCACAAACGCAGAGCCTCTCATTGCTTGAACTTTAACGATATGTTCTTCTAACAATGCTATTATTTCATCTAATTGTGTTAGAATATTAACTCCGGTGTCCTTGAAAGGCATAGTATTGAAAACAACATCGTCCCATTCGTGGGTCATTTTATCAAGAAGTTGTTGTAAAGCGAGTTCCTTCGTTGCACTTGTACTTATAATATCATATCTGAAAAACATAAATTAAGTAAAGATTTTTAATCTACCTCTCTATTAATTATTTTATAATTTATTAAAACTTACTCATCCAGATTATCAAGAAGATCTAAAGCGACTATCTTTCTCAAAGTTGTTCCAGCATTAGGGGTTAAATCAAAACCAGCAATTTCCGACATATCGTCCCAATGTCTTTGACGAAGGGCTGGATTGCAAAAGCAAAGAGCCAAAGGCACATATTGCTGAGAAATATTAACAATGTTATTTAAAAATTTAATAAGATTAACTTAAAGTTAATTATTATAAGTTGTTTGCTTCAAGTATTCGAAGTACCTTGAACCATTTGATTTCTTCCAATAATTGGTAGCACAATTTTGCAGGAGCAGGTTGTTGAAAAGGATCTGGATCATCTACTGAACCTGCAAAACTATTAAAAATATCTAGTACTTTTCATTTTTCACAAATAAAATTTGATTATCACATTTTTCTTTCTGAAAAGAAAAACCTGTAAGGATATCCCATCGCAATATGCATTTTGATCTTCGTTTTAAAAGTCTTGCTAATCTTCGAGAAGTCCGTAAAGTATTCTGACGTTTTATAGTCAATATCATTGGCATCAAGATATTCGAACGGACCATCCATCCAGACACCCATATCTCTTTTCCATTGATAAGCACGAAATATTAAAGCATAATAAGGCAAAATAATTTCTTTCAATTCCTTGATTTTGGGATAAACACTGAGAGGAAATTGGAAAAGTTCTTCTTCTCGATTTATCCACTCAACCTGATCGTCCATTCGATCAAGTCCACGAACAAGTTTTCGCATGTCCTCGATATATTCGCTTATTCGTTTTCCATCGTCCATATCATCCATTATCACCAGCCTTGGAAACATTTCATCAATTTGAGTAATCAGAGTATTAATTCTACTTTGTAGCTGTTCCTCCAATTCGAATTTCTTTTGTTCAAACATCGAACTGTTTTGCTCGAAGATCGGTTTAATTCTCTGTAACCAATTCACTGTTGTATTGTTTAATTCGATGTGATCTTTGTGCAAAGTTGTCATTTCAAGTAGGGAAGCCATCATGAATAAAGAAAGCGAGACTTTTTCACTTAGTTGGGTTATTAAAGTCGTAGTTGCATAAAGCATGTATTTTCCTGTAATTAGAATTCAAACTTTATAAATTCAAATTTAGAATATATGTTTAAATGTGGTTTTAATATTTTACCTAATTCGAGTAAGTCTTTCGTATTTTGCGGAACATTTAAAGCTTTTTTGGCTAATTTTTCAAACTCTCTGCAGATTTCAAGATTGAAATTTCTGTGGCTTTTAATCAATTCTCTAATTATGAGATCTTGCACATCTTCTACGTAGACTTTTAATCCCATTTTTGCCTCCTTTTGGCAAAGTTTTCCAACTGGAAAGTACTCGAATCCAGTCTGAAATTATATTCCAAAATCAGTAAAATATTTTGAATAAAGAAAATAAATAATTTAAATTAAATTAAATAATTAGAACATACGATGCCATTAATTTCCGAAACAAAATTTTTGAATTCGTCAACTTTATCTAAACAAGTTGCAAAATCGTGACCTTCTGCGATATAATTAATAATATCTTCATGCGTGTTTGGGTTGTAGACGACTTTAAATTGCTCGTGAAATTTCTCAACATATGTATTTATCGGTTGGAACATTGTCTCTAGATTGTGAGCAATTCGTTGATGCGATTGTTGTAAATACCATTCTGGTAAAACAACTGGTATAAATTCGTTTCGAGTTTTAATGTTTATCCAAGATTCTAAAGCTGGTAATTCACGAGCTGTGTTTGCAATATTGTCAATGAACGAATGAAATGTGGAAAAAATATCGCGCATTAAGGGTGCAACAAACAATTCGTTGTTTTCACATTTCAGTTTCAACTAGGAAGAACAACAATAAGATTAATTCACTCCTGAAAAATATTCTTCGGAGTTTAAAAATAAAAATATACTAAAAAAATGATAGTCTTGCATAAATCTTTGGGAATTTAAACTTACTGCTAAAACTGGAATCCTGAAATAATCGTTTAAAATATCCAGAAAATGTTCAATTGTGTTCATCAACCGACGAATAATTTGAAGAGCAAGAAGCCTCGAGGCACAGCTTAAAAAATCGGGAAGAATATTCGTTGATATTTCATGTAAATATCGAGGTTGAGAAATTAGCCTCACAATACTATTGTAGTATGAATTTGTTATAATTAATACTCCTTTTTTTAAATCCGCGTCTACCAAACCCTGAAAACTGAAAGTTATGAATTAATGGAAACTATAGTAACAAATTATTATTATTATTATTATTATTATTATTA
>UCOH01011577.1:13508-85264 GCA_900474275.1 Synergus japonicus | reverse complement strand
ATATATATATATATATATATATTTATAAAATATAATCCTGAAATTTTTTAATATTATAATAAATAAATATATATTTATTTCAAGGCTTTTAGAGATTTTAATGCACTATAAGGAATATTAAAAAATTTCTGGAGATTTTTATGATTTGTAAAAGATTTTTTGAATGATTTCATAGAATTTTAAATATTGTAGTAGAATTTTAAGAAATTTATAGATTTTTATAGGAATTTCACAAGATATCAACGAATTTTAAGGGGTTTTAATGGGTAAAGGATTTCAATTACGTTTCCCATAATTTTAAGAGATTTTGATGCATTTTAATGGATTGTAAAGTTCTTCGCGAAATTTACAAGAGATATTACAAGAGATTCTAAAAGTATTTTATGGACTTTTGAAGGTTTACAAGAAAGTTTAAGAGATGCTTAGGAGTTTTAAACGATTTTGAAGTTTTTCTTGGAATTTAAAGTATTTGCAATGATTTTGAGGAATTTTAAAAAGATTAGTAAAAATTGAAGAGCTTTCATGAAATATTAATAAATTTGAACAGATTTCGTCGAATTTTAAGATGTTTCTATAAATTTCAATGAATTTTCAGAGATTTCCAAGGTTGTCGTAAATGTGAGCGATTTTTACGAATTTTAATTGTTGTGCGCTGATTTTAAATTTCAAAAGATATAAAGTGATATTATATACGAAACTAAAAAAAAATGTCAATACTATTATTATTAAAAATCTATTCGCACTTTTAATACTTTTCTGTCAGGGAAATTTGTCTGAAAGTAAATGAAAAGTCAGAAAAGTGTCAGGGAAATGAAAAAATTGAATTTTTTCTGGCCACCCTGGATTCGTACCTATTATGCATAAAGGGGTTTAAAAGATTTCTGTAAACCCCGTTCAAATGTCGCTATTTTTCTTATTTTCTTCGCGTTCACTTTCTTCGCGACCTGAAGCTTATCGACCGGTTGTATTGAGCCCAGGGGGGGGGAGGGGTTCAAAGTGCTCAGTGTACTCTGGATAATGCAGGTTGAGCGTGTGGTCGTAAAAGTCTTAACGATTGTTTTGTAAACTGTTTCGAGAGAAGTCGATTTCACGGTGCACCCCGTGCAGAATCTATATTTCCATGAGCGATTTTTATTTTGCAGAAATTTATCGCCGCGCATACATCTTACTGCTTCTTTTTCTTCTCAAAAAATAAATCGAAAATTGGATATGCTAATTATGTTATGTAGAACAAGAATCTCGTACAGAGATTGCAAGATTGAAATTATTTTTTTCTTTTTTTTTTTTTTTGGTTCAAAGCGCCATGCAATTTTGAAAAAAAGAGCTGATCGCTTTACTGGTTACGGATAAGAATTAGAATAAAGGAGGCTTTAATTAACTTTTTATTTTTAATCTCGCAACTGCTTTAGGACTGCTTCCACATAATTTAATTAGAGGAACTTGTGCTAAAGGCCGTTTTAAGGATCTCGCATATAGCTAATGAATTTATCTCTTCTCTTTGAGTCTACTAATATTTATCTTGCACCCTCTACTCTCTCTGCCCGCCTGCCTTTATAAGGGTGGTGATTATAATTAAGAGTGCAGAACTTTTTTATCATCAGAGAGAATATCGGAATTTATAATTTTGTTCGAGTCAAAGAAAATTCCTTTGTACCATTCATTGCACAGATATCCAATAATGAAGAACAAACAGTTTAAATTTAAGTGCTTTCTCATTTCCCAGATGCAGGAATTGTAGTGAATAAAGTCGAATTGTAACTCTCAGAAAATATTTAAATATCATTTCTATTCTGAAAATTGTGATGTATTTGTTATAACGTCTCTGTGAAAAAATAGCAGACTCAGTAAACTAAATTGAACTGTGAAATGTGTGATGGAAATTTTAGAAATTCGAGAGAAGCTTAAAATTCGTGAGTCTCTTAAAATTTTCAGAAACTTCTTTCAAGAAAAAATGAAAAACTCATAAATCTTCTGAAATCCACGTTAAAATTCATGAAAATCTCTAAAAATTTCTAGCAACCTCTGGTAATTTTAATTAGATTTTTGGTAATAATAATTTTATTGGATGTCTATTGGATTTTCAGGTAATTGAATGTATTTAACGAGATTTAATGTGGTTTTAGATAATTTAAAAGGATTTAACGATATTTTGTGTAATTTTAAGTAATTTTAGAAACTTTAAAGCTGTTTCATAGAATTCCACGAAGTTTCATTGGATTGTCGCATATTTTAAGGGATATTAAATAGTTTTAAGGACTTTTAAGAGATTCAAGATTTTTATGAAATTTCAAGAGATTATGGAATTTTGAGAAATCTTAAAAGATTTAACGACAGATATGTTGTGGAGTTTTAATGGAATTTAATTGAATTGAATAATTTTAGGGAATTTAAAAGGATTTTACAAATTTATTGAGATTCCTAAAATTAAAATAGGAATTACAAATTTTTATATTTCAAAAATTAAAATCTCTGAATTATATTACATACCTTTGAAATCACTTAAGTTTTCCAACCGCACAATTTTTTGGAATTTGCCTATATATTTTATGGAATTTTAAGTAATTTGAGAAATTTTTAGATATTTTACGAAATTTATTGAGATTTTAGAAATATTAAGTGATTTCACGGTATTTCGAAGAATTTTATTGAATTTTAAAGGACTTTACAAAATTGCATGGAATTTTAAGTAATTTTCAGAGATTATACAATTTTTCATAGGATATTATGGGTATTTTAACGACTTAAGGGATTTCGAGGGTTTTAAGAGATTTCATTAGATTTTCAGGAATTTTATGGGATTTTAAGTAATTTTAAGCAAAATTATTATAAGTAATTTGAAGAACTTTTAATTAAGTAATTTGCAGAAATTTTGAAGGATTTCGTGAGATCATTTTCGATTTTCAAGAATGTTAAAGAATTTAACAAGATTTCATTAAAATTTGAGTAATTTTAAATGATTTAACGAGACTTTGTGAGATTTTGGGTAATTCTTAGTAATTTTAAGTAATTTCACCAGATTTTGAAGAATTAAAGGGATTTTAAGAGATTTCACGAAATCTTGAAAAATGTTAAGGAATTCAAAAGGGCTTACAAAATATATTAAGATTTTAGAAATATTAGGTGATTTCACAGTATTTCGAGGAATTTTATGAAATTGTATAGGATTTTACGAAATTCAAATAAAATTTTAAGTAATTTTCAGAGATTTTACAATGTTTCATAGGATATTAAGTTAATTTAACAAAACTTAAAGGATTTCAAGAGATTTACGAGATTTCTTTGGATTTTCAGGAATTTCATGAGATTTTAATTAATTTTATGGGATTTGATGATATTTTGGAGATTCTAAGTAATTTTAAGTAATTTTACTGGTTTTTGAAGGATTTTAAAGGGATTTTAAGTTATTGTATGGAAATTTTACGAAATTTCATGGGATTGTCTGTAATTTCAAGCGATGTCATGAGATTGTCAGAAATTTTAAGGAATTTCATGAAATTTCATAGCATTTAAAATAATTTTAAGGGATTTTTCCATATTTTATGGAATTTTAAGTACAGTACAACCTCCATAGTAGGGCCCTGTATAAGAGAGCCAATGGCCTTGATGAGCTCGGAAGCTTCCCTCGCTACGAACCTTACTGACGCGACCTCGAGAATTGAGCACAAAACCTCTATACGAGAGCCGCAACCGAGCGCAGCTTAATTTCAGTTTTTTTCTCATTGAAACTGCTTTTATTAAAATTATTTTTCTAATTCTCATACAATAATTTGTGTATTTACATATATAATCGGTTTTCTTAAAAGTTTTATAAAAATAAAGCTTTACGAAAAATTTTAAGAAAACAAAATTATAATTTCAGTTTAAATTTAAATATAATATGCACATATTTTTATATCTACATATTGTATTTATCTCCACGTTTATATGTAAATACATTTTATATGTAATCGGAAGGACGCTGTTTATTCGGCATTTTCATCGCCGCCGGCTGTGGGCTCTCCTATAGAGGTTGCGTACCCAAACACACATTTTGCACACACGCGCAATTTCTGAGCTCGAAGTCCAGGAGTGGGGGCCCCCTATTTCTTGGAATTATTACCACTAACCGCCCGTGGTGGTTCTATTATAGAGGTTGTACTGTAATTCTAAGGGATTTTACGATGTTTTATTGGATATTAAGAAATTTTAAAGACTTTGAATGGATCCAATAGATTTTACAAAATTTCAGTGGATTTTCAGAAATTTAAAGAAATTTAATGAGACTTTATGGGACTTTAAGTAATTTTACGAAATATTAAGTGAATTTACAAAATTTAAAGGAATTTCATCAAATATCTTAAGGAAATAATAATCTTGAAGGAAATAATAAAAAGACATTTTAACGAATTTTATAAAACTCATAAAGATTTCTGAAATTAGATAAATTACAAAATTTTATATTCCAAGCATTAAAATTTCTCAATTATTTTCTCTACTAGCAAAAAGTATGAGCAAAAACAAGGAATTGATCGCGTGGATCATAATTATTACTATACTAAAAAAAGCCAATTTGCGAATTACTGTTTCTATTTCGACTTATTGAAAAAGTAGAATTCTGGAATATTTTCATGAAAAATTCTGCCCGAAACTATATAAAATAAAACAAGATCAAAGAACACAATCCACATTGCTATCTTTGACCTCGTCATACTTTCATTCTTTCACAACGCTTTCCACATATTTTTTACCGTGTCATCTGCCGGCTGCTTTATATAAATAAACTCTGCATATTCTCGAATCGTTCTCTCTATTGCGTTAATTACTTTTCACACATCAACCCCATACAGGCGGAGAATTCTACCGTTATAGAGATATAAATTTATAATCATTATAGAGAATTTATAATCATTAATGCCGATTCGCTCCTTTCCATAATACCCATCATCTTAACATTAAAAAAAAAAATATTTGCAAGTGTGAAAAATATTCTTAAAAGTGTAAAGTGGATTGTCCATTACGAAACTTATTCATGAGAGCCTCTCACAGAACTCATAAAGGTTTAGAGTAAGGTTTTAGACATTAGACACTAGATTCTACAATTGGGGTGGCAAAGTGCTGTTATGACGCAAAAGCACTAGTGCACATTACCATTTGTAGTACAATTGCAAGCAGGATCAAGGGTACTTAAAGTGCAGCATGTATCGAACCTCAAAGGATTATATCACATTCATACAGTCTCCCCTTTCTCATCCGGTTTCTAAAAGCCGTATTACATCTCTCTTGTATTACATCATTCACCTCTTCTTGCAAAAACTCCCCCTTCCAATGACACCTCTATCTTTTTATTTTTTAAACTTCTTTTCTTTCTTTCTTTCTTTCTTTCTTTCTTTCTTTCTGTTTCGAGTAAAACGTCGAAACGTATGCACACTATCGCTTGCTTTCGACACTTTGGAACATCAAACGAACCAGCATACGTATACTTAAAGTGTATATGTATAATGTATATATATATATGTATATATTATACATATATACGTATATATATAGGCAGGTGTTCGCGGGAAGCAACTGGAGGAAACTGAGGTAGAGATAAATAAACGCGGGGATGTCGCGTTTGTGTTTCAAAAAGAAGAAAGGGATGAATCTTGTGTTCATAAAACAGAAAAAAAATTCTTTGAAAATCAACAGGCGGCTCTTATTTCAAATTGACTGTAATTAAGAATGGAAAAGTATTCAATTTTTTATTCTGAAAAGATGATTGAGTCGAAGTGGAAATATCGTAACTAGGGTGTCTATGGTGATCCGGAAATTTGAAATTCCCGGCCTTTTCCCGGTTTTTTTTCCAGTCTTTTTCCGGTCAAATTTTCATTCCTGCGACCATGATTTTTGATAAAAAAATTGAATACAGTTTTCATTTTAATTAGTTTCTCGTTTTTGCACACCTTTTACTAGTAGAAAAAATAATTGAGAATTTTTAATTCTTGAAATATAAAATCTTGTAATTTATCCCATTTCAGAAATCTTTATGAGTTTTATAAAATTCCTTATAATAACTTTATTATCCTTTTCAAAATTTGGTAAAATTCCTTGAAATTTCAGAAATTCACTTAATATTTCTTAAAATTCCTTAAAATTACTCAAAATCCCATAAAGTCTCATTAAATCTCTTAAAATTTCTGAAAATCTACTAAAATTTTGTGGAATCTATTGGATCTATTCAAAGTCTTTAACATTAATTAATATGCCATAAAATATCGTTAAATCCCTTAAAATTATTTTAAATGCTATGAAATTTCATGAAATTCCTTAAAATTTCTGACAAACCCATGACATCGCGTAAAAATTCCCATACAATATCTTAAAATTCTTTGAACATCCTTCAAAATCTGGTAAAATTCATTAAAATTAATTAAAATTATTTAAAATCTCATAGTCTCATTATATCCCTTAAAAATAATCAAAATTCCATGAAACTTCATTAAATTCTGTAAAATTCTTGAAAATCCAATATAATCTCATTACATCCTTAAAAATTTCTGGAAATAAATGTTCTTCAAATTACTGAATATCTCATAAAATATCTTAAAGGTGCTTAAAACTACTTATTCTCTCCCAAAATATAAAAAATATTAAATATTAAATATGTAAAATATTTATAATCACTTAAAATTCCTTGAATTCCTTAAAAGTCTTTAAAATTACTTAAAATCTCCCAAAATATTATTAAATCCCATAAAATTTCTTAAAATCCCATGAAATCTGATTAGATCTTTAAAAATTTTTTTAAATTCAATGAAATATCGTAAAATCCCTTAAATTCCTTAAAAGACCTTAAAATTACTAAATATCCCATAAAATATCCCTTGAAATTCTTAAAAATCCAATAAAATCTCGTGAATCTCTTGAAATCCCTTAAGTGCATGTATTACTTACCGATCCCTACCTTAGCGACATTTTTTTCTGTAACGCTACGTCTACATTTATTGAGATACCACATTGAAAATTTCTATATTTGAAGCTAAAGCCTTAAGGTACGTTTGTCTGGTCCTAAATATTGACATTTAAAAAAATTTAAGGCCAGACGAACATACATTAGCATATTTTCTTTAATTTTCTAAATTTTCAATTTGATATCTTTATAAATGTAAACGTAGCGTTACAGAGAAAAAAATGTCGGTTAGGTAGGGATCGGGTAAGTAGTACATGCCCTTAAGTCGTTAAAATAACTTAATATCCTCTGAAACATTGTAAAATCTATGAAAATTACTTAAAATGCAATGTAATTTCATAAAATATTGTACAATTTCAAAAAATTCATCGAAATATGATCCTTTAAAATCTCATAATTTTTCCGAAAAAAATGTGGGATTGGAAAAATTAAGGGATTTCAAAAGTATGCAAAATAATTCAGAGATTTTAATTTTTAAAATATAAAAATTTGTAATTCCTAGTCTAATTTTAGGAATCTCAATAAATTTGTAAAACCCTTTTAAATTCCTTAAAATTATTCAAAGTCCCATTAAATCCCATTAAAAACCTCAAAATATCTAAAAATCCACGAAATTTTGTGAAATTCCTTAAAATAACTTAAAAGTATTTAAAATCACTTAAAATTACACAAAATATCGTTAAATTCTTTTAAAAAATTCCCGGTGAATTGAATTTGAAATTTTTAATTTTATTTCGTTAATAATCATTTTGTCACGAATCTAAACTCGAAATACATTGAAAATCTAGGAATTTGAAAAGATTTTATGGGAGATTTTTTTTTGCATAAAAGTACTATTACTATTATGCATTAGTATATGTTACTGGTAGGTTACTGTCACATCTTTATGGTTCGGCCCATGTATTTTTTTACGTTTCGTGAAAGGCAGATTTACGGACTTTGACGATAAGAGCGGGAATAAATCTGTGCGGGCTGAGGGTATTGAAAACTCGGGGAAAACTTGTAAAAGGATTCCAATATCGTACACCGCCTCTGCGAATCCGTTAATGGTGTCTTGCCTCATCCCACGGGTTGCCATCAATCCTGTCTGTTCGAAAATTTTTACTGAGATTTAACTACATTCCGCCCTCACCCCTGTCGATAAAGTACTCGGCATAAAGATAAAGTATTCCAATTTTCTTAGATGTCACAAACGTTTCTTCTCGGTTTGCTTGCTCGTTTTCAATTTAAACCAACAAGAATGTCTAATAAAGATAATCATTTCGATAATAGGAACGATAACAGTCCTTTTCTAACGCTACAAGCCACAAACGATTATTATCAAAGGCAGAATATGAAATGGAAATTTTCATTTGATTTACCTTGATTTTCCACAGAGTTTCATTCAATTTTCAATTTTATTCTGTGGATACAATTTTAAATTGGATATAATCTGTACGATTAATCGTCTATAATACTTTGCAAATGATTTTTGCTATTATTGAGTACAATAAATAAAATATACACATTATATATAATATAATAATATATAAATTATACAATGTATAATAAAATCCGGGATTACTTTTAAATTATTACATATCCGTTACTAGCTACAGGTAGCATCAGTTTAAAGTATATTTATATACTTTTTTTTAAAGCCAATCTTGTGAGGCTTGTTTCCGGTTCACCTGGAAATCGACATTTTTTTCGAGCCATTTCCAGATTGAATATTGAAAATAAAAAGCGGGGCAACAGTTCCACGCGGTTTATATTTAAATATTTTGCAATACTCGTCTTCATCTTTCTCTCCCACTGATTTTACCTTCACCACTTCCGGTCCATATACGTACTCTCTTCTCTACCCTCGTGTTTCAATTTAATTCTGTTTTTATATTGTTTTTCTTATTTATTTTGAATTTAGCACTTGAAAATTTTCGAAACTCTTTGAACTTTAATAAATTCAAAGTTATCAAGTGACTGATTTTATTTTTTTTTTATTTATTTCTTTTTATTCTCTCTAATGCAGTATTAAAAGATTCTGAGAGAAAAAGTGAAAAAGAGAAAAACTCTTCAAAATTTTGAAGAGTTTTTCGGATGGAATCTCCAGTACCTTGATATTCTGTTAAACTAGCATTCGTTAATTTTATTGTGACTCAAGAGTTTAATAAATGCAGTAGATTTAGCAACTCGAACTCTAACAAAGTTGACATCTATTCAAAAAAATTGCGTTTAAAAATAAATACATAGGAGTGCTCTTGTCTCATAAAGCATCGAGTTAAAACAAAATATGAAGAGAAAAGCACACTTCACTTGTTTTATATAAAGAATTAATATAAATGGTTTTAAAACGTCTCCCTCGTTCAGTTGATGTTTGCGAATCAACAAATTAAAACTCCATTTTAGCAGACAAAGGTTTTAAACTGAAAATATGTATCTACTATCCTGTCTTTTGCTTTTCAATTTTAATTACTTATCACAAGCAAAAATAGCTCGCAACACAGTAAAAAGTATTGTTCACTCGAAACTTCATTCATATATCGAAAAACATATGCGGGTGGATTTTAATTCCTGAATCACACTTCGTTTGTTATCAGAATTACAAATCAAACTGGAAATGGATTGTTTTTTTGAGTGGCCTTTTTTAATACCGAATATTGTATACCGTAATTCTAAAATGATTTCTACTTATGTAGTTTTTTATTACTACTTGCAATTATGATCAATTATGATTTAATAAGCAATTAATTTCCCGTTTTTTGCGTGTACTTTTTGCTAGTCGAAAAAATAATTTAGACTTTTTAATTATTGAAATATAATTTGGTGAAATTCCTTTAAATTTCGTAAAATTAAGCCCATTAATTCCCATTAATGAGAATTAATTAAAAAATTAAACCATTTCCTATTAAAATTATTATTAAATTTCACTTGATGTTTCTTAAAATTACTCAAAATCACATTAATTCTGATTAAATCTCTAAAAAAAAAAAATCTGAAAATCCACTGAAATTTCGTAAAATTCCTTGAATTTCTTAAGTCTTAAAATTACTAAATATCCCATAAAATATCGTGAAATTCCTTAAAATTACTTAAAATCTTCCAAAATATCATCAAATCCAATAAAATTACTTAAAATTCCATGAAATTTGAAATAATCTTTTTAAATTTTGCAAAATCAATTGATATTTCATAAAATTACTGAAAATTACATCAAAATTTCGTTAAATTATTAAAAATTTTTGAAAATCCAATATAATCTCACCAAATTCTTTAATATTTCTGAAAATAAATTTTCTTTAAATAATTTATTATAATATCTCATAAAATATCTTGAAGTTGCTTAAAATTACTTAGAATCTCCCAAAATATTATCAAACCCCATAAAATTACTTAAAATCCCTTGAATTTCCTGAAAATCCAAAGAAATCTCGTAAATCCCTTGAAATCCCTTAATTCGTTAAAATAGCTTAATATATCGTATGAAATATTGTAAAAACTCTGAATTTGCTTAAAATTCGATGCAATTTCGCCAAATCGTTTAAAATTCCCTAAAATTCCTCGAAATACCGTGAAATTACTTAATATTTCTAAAATCTTATTACATTTTATAAAACCCTTTTTTAATTCCTTAACATTTTTCAAGATTCCTTGAAATTCTCATTAACTAATTAACGTCCAGCCGAACACGTTTTGTACACTTCTCTTCCCGCGCTCACAGCTTTTGCATTTCGCGAAAGAAAAATCTAAAGAAATGTATACTTATAGTTTAAAGTGTGCTCTTTCCGGTGGTATCACTCAAATTATATAAAAAAATTTTTTATCGAAAAATGCACTTTGAAACAAAAAACTCATGATTTTTGAAGGAAATTTTTTTTAAATCGAGTTTTCAAAGATTTACTGGCTTGGCATCATCTTGGAACTGATCTAGATCGTGGACGCGATGTCTGAATTGAAAGGTGGTGAAGTAATTTTGAGCAATTATACACTTCAAAATGGCGCCCGAATTGCAAAATTTTTGCAAGAACATTCATGAATTTTTTTCTCAGAAACGAAGCATTTTACGAAAAAATTACAAAGAATAAAAACTGCTCAAATCGTTTTGAAAAATTTAGGTGTATTCTTTGGCCAATTCTGAGCACATTTTGTTCTTTGTAATTTTTTCGTAAAGTGCTTCGTTTCTGAGAAAAAAATTCATGAATGTTCTTGAAAAAATTTTGCAATTCGGGCGCCATTTTGAAATATTTAATTGATCAAAATGATTTCACCATTTCATATTCTTTAAATTCAGACATCGCGTCCACGATCTAGACCTAGACTAGATATAGATCTAGACTTGATTTAAAAATAAATTTCCTTCAAAAATCGTGAGTTTTTTGTTTTAAACTGCATTTTTTGATGAAAAAAAAATAATTTTTTTTTAGATAATTTGAGTGATACCATCGGAAAGAGCATACTTCAAAATATAAGTATACATTTTTTTAGATTTTTTTTTCTCGAAACGTGTCCGGCTAGACGTTAACGGGTTAAACCTCTTGAAATACCTTAAAATTCAATGAAATTTCGTAAAATGCCTAAAAGTTTCTCAAATTACTTAAAATTCCACAAAATATATAGTCAAATTCCTGAAAATTTCTTTAAAATCCTTTAAAATGTCATAATTTTTCCTAAGAAAATGTGCGATTGGAAAAATTAAGGAATTACAAAAGTATGCATAATAATTCAGAGATTTTAATTTTGAAAATAAAAATTTTTTAAATCCTTTAAGGCCATGTAAGACTTACCCGATCTCTACCTTACCAACATTTTTTTGTCTGCAACGCTACGTCTACATTTATTGAGATATCAAATTGAAAATTTCTAAAATTAAAGAAAATATGTTAATGTATGTTTATCTAGTCTTAAATTTTTGTAAAGATAAAAAAATAATTTTAAAAAAATATATTTTTTTTTACAAATGTCAATATTGAAGACCAGATAAACGTACCTTAGTGTTTTAGCTTCAATTTCAGAAATTTTCAATTTGATATCTCAATAAATGTAGACGTAGCGTTGCAGAGAAAAAATGTCGGTAAGGTAGGGATCGGGTAAGTCTTACATGACCTTAAGATGACTTTTAAAAATCAAAATTTCTTAAAATTCTTACAAGCTTTTTAAAACCCCTTAAAATTCCACAAGGAACTTTAAAATTCCTTAAAATTCTTTTGATTCCCTCAACTTCCTTAAAAAACCGCTCTTAAAAATTTATGCAGTACTTTTAAATTCCTGAAAATTATTCAAATATTAAAATAAGTAAAGCTAAGCAACTATCAATATAAACCTTCTGAAATTGATTTATTACCGTCGGCGATTAGTTGTGTACACTGTCTCTCGTGAGGGATTTCAAGCAATTTTGCAAGCTTTCATGAACGCGGTAATGTGTCAGAGAACGAACAAGATGTATCTGCGGGATAGCAACCGTGAGGTTGTAAGGTTAGAGGGTAGGAGGGAAAGAAGGGAAGGAGTAGGCAGGCATCCCCTTCACCATGTAATTACAATACACATTGTCTGGCGTTGTGTACTCAGGGTGCTCTGACAAGCCAACCAACCCCCAATTCCTGCCTCTGGCTTCAACAACCCCCTTCACTGTACAAAGGTGAAAGGGGGGGGGGGTGGCGAGGCAGAGAGTGTGTGGATGTGTATATGTACATGTGCTGCGACCGTAACCCTGTAATGATACGTTAATATCCTCGGGGCGGTCTATCATCACTCACGTAGTAAATATATGTATGTAGGACCACTGTGTCTCCATCGGCATCGAGGCTGGTATTATCGGCCGCAGGCAATTTACTGCAAGTTTAATATAATAGTAGCACGTGAGGACAACCTTAGACCGCCCACGATCTAAGGGTCAAAATAGCCACACAACCTGATAATTAAACCAAAGAGATAATACTCAATCTTCTTGCCAATAAATCTGACAAACGGAAAGCTGATATCATTGATTATATGATCGATAAATATACTCTACTACACTGTTAGAAATTTTTATACTGATTTTATTAATGCATTGGAAGTAATATGCATATGTCATATTTTTTTTTTCAATTTTATATACCTAATTTATTATATTTTATTTCTTTAATCTCTTAAAATCTATGTTAAACTTCGTGAAAATCTCTAAAAATTCCAAGAAACCTTCGGAAATCTGTGAAATCGCTTAAAATTCGCGAAAATCTCTTAAAATTTTCAGAAACTTGTTGAGATTCTTTTAAATTCAATGATAACAATTCAAATCCCTTTTATATCCTTTAAAATCCATTAAAAGTATTAGAAATATCTTTAAATTCCAGAAAAACCTTCAAAATCATTATTCTCTTGAAATCCATGTTAAAATCAGTGAAAATCTCGAAAAATTTCTAGGAACCTCTGGAAATTTCTCAACTATTATAATCTCTTTAAATCATTAAAGATTTTATCAAATTCCGTGAAATCTTTACAAATATTACAAAATCTTTTATAAATTAGAAATATTTTTTGAAAATCTTTAAAATTTTAGGAAAACTTTCGAAATCTTTGTAAATTCTACAAAATTATTTAAAAATCACTTAAATTCTCTTAAAATCATTTTAAAATCGTCAAAATTCCTTACGATACGTTAAAATCTATGAAAATTCCACGAAAAATTTTTTAATTTCTTAAAACCCTAGAAACTGTTTGAAAACGCTTAAAATTTCATTCAAAACCTTTCAAATAAAATTCGTTGAAATATCTTAAAATTCCTCCAAATTTTACAATATTTACAATCTATTAAATTCCTTTAAAATTCCACTAAATATTCTGAAATTTCTTCAAAATTCTATAAAATTATTTAGAAATTCTAAAATTCTTTTGAATTTAGTGAAAATTACTTGAAAATCGTCAAAATCCCTTAAAATTCATGAAAATCTCGAAAAATTTCTAGGAACCTCTGGAAATTTCTCAACTATTAAAATCTCTTAAAATCATTAAAGATTTCATCAAATTCCATGAAATCTTTAAAAATATTACAAAATCTTTTATAAATTAGAAATATTTTTTGAAAACCCTTAAAATTTTACGAAAACTTTCGAAATCTTTGTAAATTTCACAAAATCATTTTAAAATCATAAAAATCTCTTGAAACCCTTTAAAATGATTAGAAATATCGAAAAATTAGATAAAATCACTCGCAATTTTTAGAAATCTTTTAAGATAAAAATTTTTTAATTTAAATTAAAATTTTTAATTCCTAGAAACCCCTTGAAACTCCTTCAAACCGATTTAAATTCCTCAAAATTTAACAAAAACCTTAAAAATCGCTTGAATTCGTCGAAATCTTTTTAAATTCTTGAAAAACTCTTAAAAATCCACATAATTTAAAAATATTTAGAATCCCCTAAAATTCTTGACAATTTCTTTAAATTGCATGAATTCCTTTAAAATTTCACGAAATATCCTGAAATCTCTTAAAATTCTACGAAAATTTTCAAAATCATAAATCTTTCGAAATCCACGTTAAAATCAGAAAAATCTCTTGAAATATTTTAATGTAAATTATTAGGAATCTTATAAAACTCCATCAAATCCATAAAAATTCCACAATATCTTTCAAAAATCGAAAAATTTCTTCAAAACCCTTAAAAAATGTATAGCTTCTTTTTGAGAACCCTTAAAATTTGACGAAAACCTTCGAATTCTTTGTAAATTCTACAAAATCTTTTCAAAATCATAAAAAGCTTTTGAAATTCCTGAATAAAATTCCCTATAAAGTTTTTAGTTCCTTATTTAAATCCCACAAAATACATATTTTAAAAGTCATAAAAGTACCTTGAAGTCCGATTAAAATCTGATCAAAGTCGTGAAAAATTCTAAAAATTCTACGATAACATTTAGAATCCCATTATCTCCCATGAAATCTTTAAAAATTCCATAAAATTCCCTTAAAATTCCTAGATTTTCAATGTACCTACTTCGAGTTTAGACTTGTGACAAAATGATTATTAACGAAACCAAATTCAATTCACGCGGAATAAATACTCTCAATAAATACTGGAAAATAAAAGAAAAGAAAAGAAATTTTCTAATAAATCACTTTTATTAGAAATTAAGAAAACAGTGATCAATATTAAGATTGGAAACAGTAGTGAAATAAAATCTGCAATTCAGAACTGTCTTTTAATGAAAAATCTCAGCTTCAACTAATAAGATTGAAATTAAATCCAATAGTTTACTAGGTTCAGTTTGAAATAAATCTTTCTCTCCGTGGAATTAATATTTATCAGAATTTCGATATTCCTACATTCGTGTCTCGATTCTCCCCTATATCTTAGATCCAATAGCACTCGCTATATTCCATCGTATTTGTGTTTCATCTCTGAGGGTTTCTTTCCCAGAAAAGTTCCCAGATGTGCATCCTTTTTAGATAAACGTTCAAAGAAAATAATTTAGAAGCGAATTCTACTGGAAATCTTGGTCGTGCCCCTAGGCTGTCTCATAGGGAAACAGAACATAAGAAGTCGAGAAAAATGCACACACATATATAGAGCAGAAGCAAGAAGAAGAAGAAGAATACAGGTTTTCTCTAGGGGCATTAAATCCATCAGATATATACGAGTACCTGCTAGCGACTACTAAAGCTATCTTCCAGCACCTCACACGCGTTCAAATATGGAGCGCGAGAATGTAATTTTGCATATTCGAACGCGTCCAATGGAAATCCAGATTATAAGTGGAAAAATATGATTCATTATTGAAAGTTTAAAGTACTGAATTATTCAGGGAAAAACGAAAGATTTTTACAGTGATTTTCTGTGTGGTTTTTATGCAACAGAAGCCACCCTGGCGGAAGATTCGGATAGAAAAAAATTTATCCTTTTGAATGAATTTCATTCCGGAATTTGTATCCGAAGCAAACAGTTTCATTCCGATCTAATCCGAAGTCCGATCAAAGATTCCTATCCTAATCAATCCGTGGTTGATCTAAGGATTCCTATCCGATTTAATCCGAATTGAAAAAGAGGATTCTAATCGGAGGTTTATCCTCGATTTCTATCCGACTGAATCAGAAGTCATACAAAATTGCTATCCGACTGAATCCGAGGTTAAAGGAAGAATTTTAATCCGAATGAAACCGATCTAATCCGAAGTCAAAGAAAAGATTTCATTCCGAATGAATCAAATCTAAATCCTAGGTTTAAGGAAGGATTTCAATCCGAATGAATCCGATCTAATCCGAGATCGAAGCAAGGATTTCAATCTAAAGTGAAAGATGCTGTTCTGTGACATATTTGCACTTACATTTTTTTAAATATAAATTTTATTTTTAAGTGATGTTACAACTTTTTCGGATTCATTCGGATTGGTTTCGGATTCATTTGGATTAAAGCTACGGATTTGAAGGATTAAAATTCGTTCGGATTGATTTCGGATTGGGATAACGGATTCAAAAGTGTGTACCGATTGAATATCGGATTAAGTCGGACTGAAATTTTTGTTGGTTACGGATTGAAAATATTTCGGAATTTTCTCGGATTCATTCGGACTGGAAATCGGATTGAAAAGTGTATTCGGATAGATTGCGGATTAATTCGGATTAGGGGCCACAGATTAAAAATGATTAAAAGGTAAGCTTGGGATTAATTCGGATTGAATTTGGAGTTGAGACACAGATTAAAAAGGATTAAAAAGCATGAAAAACATCCTTCGGATTAGATCGGAATGAAACTGTTTGGTTCGGACACAAATTCCTGGCGCCAGGGCAATGTTTCGAAATTTAGAAGTTAATCGTATCTTAAAAAAGAGATGTTATCAATATATCCAACACATCGTTGTCGAAAACCTGATTGGTTTAGAAACTGAGCGAATTGTGTGAATGTATCGAATTTGAAAACAATCTTCATGAAGATTGTTAAAAACAATTTATTTTTAAGGATTGTAGGAGATTTAAAAGATTTTTTACGTTCTTTTGAGGAATTTGAAGTATTTGAAATGATTGAGGAATTTTAAAACAGTGAAGATTTAAGAGGGTTTTCATAAAATATTATAACAAATTTGAAGAAATTTAATCAAATTTTAAGATGTTTCTATAGGAATTTCAAAAATCTTTTCATGAATTTTAAGAGATCTTTATCTCATTTATATTTTATAGGATTTTAAAAATTATAGTGAAATTTTAAGAAATTTAAAGATGTTTTTACGAATTTCAAAAGATTTCACTGAATTTTAAGGGATTTCAATAAGTTTTCAATGATTTTAAGAGATTTTGACTCATTGTAAGAGACATTAAAGTTCTTTGTGGAATTTTGAAGCATTTCATGCGATTTTCAAAAAATTTTGTCGAATTTTGAAAGCTTGTAGGAAATTTTAAGACAGAATAGGAATTTTAGAACATTTATTGAAATTTGAGAAATATTAAAGGATTTCACGATATTTCAAGGAATTTTATGCAATTTAATGTGATTTTCAGGAATTTTAAAGAATTTTACCAGTTATTGAGATTTTGTAGAATCTAAAGAAACTTAGAGAATTTAAAATTCTAATAAAGAGTTTTCATTGGATTTTGAAGTAATTTAAATTATTTAACGAGATTTCATGGTATTTTAAATAATTTAAAAGGATTTTAGGAATTTCAAGTGATTAGAAACGATTTGTATAATATTTAAAAGATTTAGTTCAATTTTGAAAGGACTTCATGAAATTTTAAGAGATTTTTCAGGAAGTTTAAGGAATTAAAGGAATTTTAAAGTTTTTAGAAATTTTAAAGGATTTGATGAGTTTTTTTTACAATTTTCTAAAGATTTTGAGAAATTTTAGGAAAGTTTGAAAAGTTTTGAAAAATTGATAAGTAATTTTGTCGTTTAAAAATGATTTTGAGGAATTTTAATAATCCTCATAGATTTTAAAAAAAGTTCAAGTAATTTTTGATTTTTAAAAAATGTTGTGAGATTTTTTATTTGAATATTTTTTGTTACTGATTTTAATGCACTTTAGGGCATTGTAAAGAATTTCACAAGATTTTTATGAATTGTAAACGATTTTGTAAAATAATTGTGAAGGATTTCATAGAATTTTAAATATTGTATAGTGGAATTTTATGACATTTGAATATGTGTTTAGGAATTTGAAAATATTTCAGCAGATTTTAAGGGATTTCAATACGTTTCCAATAATTTAAAGAAATTTTTTGCATTTTAAGAGATTCTGAAAATGTTTTATGGAATTACAAGATATTTGAAGATATTTTTGGAATTTTAAAATATTTCGAAGTTTTTCCTGGAATTTAAAGTATTTCAAAGGATTTTATTTTGAGGAATTAAAAAAAAAATCAGTAAAAATTGAAAGAAACTCATGAAATATTAACAAATTAGAAGGGATTTTCGTGGAGTTTTAAGGCGTTTTTAGGATTTTTAAAATGTTTCTAGGATTTTCAAGAAATTTCAATGAATTTTAAGAGATCTTTTCAAAACTTGTAAATTCTAGAAATTTTTCCGCATATTAAATGTTGTAAAGTGATTTTAAACAAAAGATTTAAAGTGATATTATACGAAATTAAAAAAAATGTTTAATATTATTTTTTTTGGAAAATTTATACGTATTTTTAATACTGAAAAATTGAATCTTGTGGCCATCCTGATAAAGCTGCCAACTAATTTTAAGGAATTTTAAATTAATTTTAAAAAGAGTTAACAGAATTTAAGGATTTTCAATAGATTTTATAAGTTTTCAGATATATATATATATATATCTATCAAATCTTTAAAAATATTTCGGAGTCACTTGAAATCTTCTGAATTCTTTAAAATTTGAAAAACTTCCAGTTTATAGAAGCAGTTATTAATTCTTTTAAAATACTCTTGGTTGCTCGGTGTACAACTTGAAATATACTCAGCTTTCGGCTCCCACTGTATTTTAATTTTATTACGCGTCAAGTCATGTAGATGTAAATCTCGCAGCTTTGCTTCCTCCTCTTCCTCCTCTCCATCTTCCTTCTTCTTCGATTTACACTTGCACTGCTGCCGCTTTCAGACAACGCGTGAAAACTTTCTAAATTATCTTGTATAATCCGATGCGACATTGGCTACGTGCAATTATTACTGAAAGCACGCTCGGAATAAGTCGAAATCAGAATCAGGAATTCTCTGCCTTGTGTGGAAGGTAGCGAGAGTAGGTACTATGTATATAGCACTAGTATTAGAGAATTTCTTTCGAAACACTTTCTTCTGATTATGATCCTGATAAAGCGTGTTGCAGAAACAGCTCGAATGAAATTCGCAGATTTGATAGGTCAGCCTTTTCTGCAACATTGAATCTGACCTATTTTGTGAAGTGATTTTAATTTTCTTGAATTTCCTGCAAGGAAATGAAAGAGTTTGAAATGTGCAAGAAAGTGATTTCGCCTTGCAGTTGACTCAAATTGTAAATGAAGTTAATCGAAAAATTTATATACAGATATACAATTATATACAGATATAAAATTATATACAGACATACAATTATATACAGATATACAATTATATACAGATCCAATAATAAATGAAATGAATACCGTTGCAGATGAAAACGATAACTTTAGATTTTCTGTGACATAAACTACCACATGATAATTAATGATGATTAACGATGAAAGGGTTGACACGCAGAATCCTATGATTGGATGATTGACGTTCCAAATATGAACGCTAATTCTGTTCGGATATATGCAAGTTTCAGCTGAAGCAGAGTCGGTTTATATTATCTTATATTCTCATCACTATTAATCCAACTATTGATGTAATGGTTGATGACTTTTGGCAGCTTTCAACGCATTTGGGATTTGACAACGCGGATTGCGTTTAGCTCACTCAGAGCTCATACCATTTACGCATTGAGTGTATACCTTCCGCTTTGATCTCGTCCCAAATTCTCGTAATTCGGGTGCAAATGCGAATTACTCTCTCACACGTTCTGTCCTTCTCTTTCGATCTGCTACCCTTCACCCTCCATCCCTTCGCTTATCTCTTGTCGGGTTTGCATCGTCCATTTCTGTACATTTTGAGGACGTCATGGTGATCGTGCGATTTAAACCAAGCTCGTTCGATCCATTCAACAAACTCCAATACTGGCATGGGCTGCTGTTAATGTCGCGGCTGTTGACACGAAGTTGACGAGTCCTGGGAACCAATTGTTTGCCAATGCCACGAAACGACGAGAGGCAACCTCTCGTTGTTCGTATTTGTCTTTAAACACTATCGTTACGTATAAGCTAATCCGTCAGTCATCACATGAGTTTGTAATGTAATTATTAAGATTAGAAAAGTTGCATAAACATGTTGGGAAAGTCAGGGAACTTAGGGAAATGTCAGGGAAAAAAAAGTTTGTCAGGGAAATGCGAGTAGTTGTCAGGGAAAATAGAAATTAACTTTGATAATTTATTTAATAAATTTTAGAAACTTTCCAAGTATTTCGAAGGATTATAAATAATTTCCAAGTATTCTATGCGATTCTCTAGGTTTCTAATGATTTCATCGCCCAGAAAAAAAGTTTTTTTTGAATCAAATAAAGGTATATTTTCCTCAGAGTCAAATATACATTTATCTGATTTGAAGAAACTTTTTTTCAGGGTGAAGACATTTTCAATAATTTTAAAGGATTTTAAGAGGTTTTTTTTTGGAATTTTAAGTGATTACAAGAGATTTGTATAATATTTACAAGATTTAGTTGAATTTTAAAAGGATTTCATGAAGTTATAAAGAAGTTGAGGAAATTCCAAGAATTTTAAGGAATTTTAAAGTTCCTTGTGGAAATTTAAAAGATTTTAAAAAGCTTGTAAGAATTTTAAGACCTTTTTATTTTTTAACAATGATTTTAAAGGTTTTTATTGAAATTTTAATAAATCTCACAAGATTTTTATGACGTATAAAATATTTTGTAGAATTTTATGGAATTTCAAAATGTTTTCATGAATTTTAAGAGATCTTTATCTAATTTATGAGAAATTTTATACAATTTCACGAGATTTTGCCAAATTTAAAAGTTTTTCGTGGAATTATAAAGGATTTTAAGAATTCATGAGTTCTTAAAGATTTTTTGGAATTTTAAGGAATTTTGAAAAGTTTTCAAAGAATTTACAATTTTTTCGTGGAATTCTAAAGGATTTTGAGAAGCTTGTAAAAATGATAAGTAATTTTGTCGTTTAAAAATGATTTTGAGGAATTTTAATAATCCTCATAGATTTTAAAAAAAGTTCAAGTAATTTTTTGATTTGTAAAAAATGTTGTGAGATTTTTTATTTGAATATTTTTTGTTACTGATTTTAATGCACTTTAGGGCATTGTAAAGAATTTCACAAGATTTTTATGATTTGTAAACGATTTTGTAAAATAATTGTGAAGTATTTCATGAAATTTTAAATATTGTAATTGAATTTTAAGATATTTAAAGATGTTTTAGGAATTTCAAATGATTTCATCGGATTTTAAGGTATTTCAATAGGTGTCCAATAATTTAAAGAAATTTTTGTTTATTTTAAGAAAATTGAAAATTCCTCGTGGAATTTAAAAATATTTCACGAGATTCTGAAAATTTTTTTATGGAATTTTGAAGGATTACAAGAAATTTTAAGAGATTTTTATGAATTTTAAAAGATTTAGAATTGAAAGTATTCCAAAAGATTTTGCGTAATTTTATAAAAATATTGGTGAAAATTGCAGGAATGTCATGAAATATTAAAAAATTTGAAGGGATTTCTTGGGATTTTAAGATGTTTTTAGGAATTTCAAGAAAATTCAATGAATTTTTATGAGATTTCAAAAGTTGTTGTAAATGCGAGAGATTTTTCCTAATGTCAAATGTTGTGAAGTGGTTTAACAAAAAAAGATTTAAAGTGATATTATACGAAATTTTTGAAAAATTTCATTATGCACTGAAAAGAAAGTCTTAAATCAAGCCCAAAAACTAGACTTTTGGGCTTGATCTAATACTTGTTTTTCTGTGTAAAAGGTAGACGACCTCTGATTTAGAGAGTATGTGAACAGAATACAATCTCTTTCATTAAAAATACAGGCTTTCATACAAATTTTATCAGCACTACGACAAGCTGTACTATTTTCGTATTTCTTGTTTGCATAAAAAATAGATGGTGGTACCAGTATTTAGTCGAACAGTTATCAGCAGTCCCGTGTGAATCAATATGTATATAATCACGAGACAAACCACAAACCCACCCCCTGTGGTTAGAGTCGCTCACTGATCCCGGGATTCATCGACGGGACAGGGACTGGATAGATGGATGGATGGATGGACGAAACGAGTACCAAAGTGAAAACTTCAAACGGGACGTAGATTAAACGCGTCGATCGACTGAAGGAGGAATCTATGGATAAGGGTTTCGGTGTGGATGGATAGAAATAGAAGGGAGAGTTAAAAGGGTATAGAAGCTGAAAGCTAAAGAGAGAACAGCTTTTCGGCAATTCCTATAAACCGGAAGTCAATATAGCTTCTCTCTCCTTCTCCTTTTCTTTCAGTCTCGAGTTTCTCTCTCTTTCTCTCTCTATTTGCTCGGTTCTTTGACTTGAGATTGGAAAGCTGGTCGATTCTCAAAGTAGCTTCAGTCCTCTGACAGTACCTGCTTTTCTTTCGCATCCTTTAATTTAATGAATCACGTACGAGAGGCTTTTCCAAGTTTAACCCAATTTTAATTTTTTCAGAGAGATTATTTCTTACTAGAGTAGATTCCATACCTTTTTCTGCCTAATATCTGATATTAATTCCGTGAACAGGGTGTCTACTGACTCAACCGATTCAAATTCCAGGCCTTTTCCCGGTTTTTCAAGGCTAAATCCCTGATTTTCAAGAAAAGTAAAAAAATGGACAAAAATTTCTATAAATTATTGGAAATCTTTTGAAATCCCTTAAAATTCGACGAAATCTTTTGGAATTCCCAAAAATTTCCTGTAATCCTGCAAAATTTCGTAAAACATTTTCAGGATCTCGTGACATATTTTTAAATTCCACTAAAATATTTAAAAATCAACGAAATCCCTTTAAATTTGTTAATATCTCATGGGATCCCTTCAATTTTCAATAATCTTTTTAAAATTCCTCAAAATCCTTTGAAATACTTTAAATTCGACGAAAAATTTTTTAATCTTTTAAAATTCCTAAAAATCTCTCTTAAAATTTTGAAATCTCTTAAATTCATTGAAATTTCTTAAAATTCCTACAAACATCTTAAAATTTAAAGAAATTCCTTTAAATTTTTTAATATTTCATGAGGTCACTTCAATTTTCACTAATATTTTTTAATTGTTCCTCAAAATCCTTTGAAATACTTTAAATTCCAAGAAAAACTTCAAAATCTTTTAAAATTCCTAAATATGTCTTGAAAGTTCCTGTAATTCTTCAAAATCACATAAAACATTTTCAGAATCTCGTGAAATATTTTAAAGTTTCACGATGAATTTTAAAATCTCTTAAAATGCTCAAAAAATTCTTTAAATCATTGGAAACCTATTGGAATCCCTTAAAATTCGCTGATAAATTTTGAAAATACCTAAAAATCTCTCTTAAAATTCCCTATAATCCTACAAAATTCCATAAAAAATTTTCAGAATATCGTGAAATATTAAAAAATTGCAAGATGAATTTTGAAATCTTTTAAAATGCACAAAAATTTCTTTAAATTGTTGGAAACCTATTGAAATATTTAAAATTTCCGGAAATCGTTTTTACAATTATTTTAGAAAATTGTTTACAATCATAAAAATCTTGTGAAATTCTTTAAAATTCCCTAAAGTGCACTAAAATGTTTTAAACAAAATTTTTCTAATAGAAAACCTCACAAAAATCTTTTAAAAATAAAAAATGACTTGAAATTTTTTTTAATTCTATGAAGACTATTAAAATTCCTTAAAATAATTTTTAAAATGTCAAAATTACATGCAATTTTTACAAAAATTTTTTAAATTTCACGAGACACTTTAAAATCCCTTAAAATACGTAAAAATCTTTCACAATTTTGGAAAACTTTTCCCCTAAAATTCTATAAAATCTTTTATAAATCATAAAAATTATGTGAAATCGTTTAAAATTTAAAATTTTTGAAAAATTCCCTAAAATTAAACAAAATCTTTAAAAATCCATAAAAAATCTCATGAAAACATTTAAGATTCCATAAGTAACATTAAAATCCCTTAAAATTACTTTGAAAAATAAAAATTTCTTAAAATTTTTACAAGCTTTTTAAAGTCCTTTAAAATTCCTTAGAATTCCTTACAAATTCTTTCAATTCCCTAATCTTCCTTAAAAATCTCTTAACATTCTTTATAATTATTGAAAATGTCTTGAAATTATTAAAAACCTAGAAAATCTCAGAGAATACCTGGAAATTATTTATAATCCTTCGGAATCTTTGGATAGTTTCTTAAATTTGTTCAATAAATTATAAAAGTTATATGTGTAATACTGCAAGTATTTACTCAACTACTAATCAGACTTAATTTTGAGCAACTAAGTTACTCAATCATATTATAAAATATGAAACAATAACTGAAGTGTATTAACTTATTTCTTTGGTAGACATTATTTGCTGTGACAGAAAACAAAAATAGTTTATAAAATTTATAATTGAAAAAAATTCCAGGCGTATTCTCGGTTTTCCCGGTTTTTCCCGGTAGTAGACACGCCCTGTTATTTCTTACTAGACTAGATTCTATACCTTTTTCTGCCTGATATCTGATATTAATTCTGTGAATTATCGCCCTTAATTTATTCATCACCCTTAATTCACAGCTTTTGTACTGACGTCAGATCTTCCGACACCATGTATTGTGCCAGTTAGCGATTGCATCACCTGTTTGCTCTGCACAAACAGGTGAGAGGGTTAAGCGAACAAAGGTGAACGTGGCTAGGTGGAACAAGCTGCAATCACGGAACAACCGGATGGATAACGAGAGAATTAGACAGATAGGGCTACTGAAACAGAATGGATGGAAGCTGGGTCCACCAGAAAGCAGTACCGTGTTTGGTGCTCAAGTTTCATTAATAAACTGCTTTCTTTTTTGTCTTTAGAAATATAAAGAAGATATATACGTATAATAAATCCATCAGATTTATAAAAATTCAGGGAGGCTTATTAGATCTTTTTTTACCATCTTCAGCCGATCAAAAGCAATACCAAGATAGTCAATTCTTGCAATCCGCATGCAAATTAAACGGAAACGTGACCAGCATGCAGTTTGTGCTAATTTACACAAGGGGCGCTCCGTTAATTTCGACAAAATTGACACGCAATTGACACGATTTGCACAGTATTTTACATATACACGGAAAAAAGAAAATATCTAAATTTACAATTTAAAGTAGTTAACTTGCATTCAAGTGGTAATTTTTGCTACAAAAAAATAGCAAATTCTGCTTTTTCATTGTAAGAGTTATACAATTTGAAATAGTAAAACTTACTAAATTCCAGGAAAAGAATATCAAATATCTTAATTACAATTATATAAATATATTATAATTTATGTATATTATAATTATCTTCATTATAATTAATATTAATATTAAATATTTTATCAAGAGAACCTAACGAGCAGAATTTTGCAGTAAAAGTATATATTAAAATCTTAAAAATCCACGAAACCTCTTCAAATTTGAATATTTTATGAGATCCCTTCAATTTTTACTAATATTTTTAAATTCCTGAAAATCATTGCAAATACTTTTAATTCCAAGAAAAAGTTCAAAATCTTTTTCAAATTCCTAAAAATCTCTTAAAATTTCCTTTAATTCTTCAAAATTCTATAAAACATTTTCAGAATCTCGTGAAATATTTTTAAATTCCATGAGGAATTTTAAAATTTCTTAAAATGCACAATAATTGCTTTAAATTATTGGAAACGTATTCAATTTCATTTAAAATTCGCTGAAATCATTTGAAATTCCTAAAACTTCTACAAAATCTTTTATAAATCATAAAACTTTCGTGAAATCACTATATTTGTAATATTGTGATTTTGTAAAATAATTTTAAAGGATTTCATAGAATTTTAAAATATTAAAAAATGTTTTTAGGAATTTCAAAAGATTTCAGCGAATTTTAAGGAATTTCAATAGGTTTCCAATAATTTTAAGAAATTGTTGTGCATTTTAAGAAATTCTGAAAATGTTTTATGGAATTTTAATAGATGACAGGAAGTTTTAAGAGATTTTTAGGAATTTAAAAAAATTTTGAAATTTTTCTTGGAATCTGAAGTATTTCAAAAGATTTTAAGGAATTTAAAAAAGATTGGTGAAAATTGAAGGAATCTCATGAAATATTAACAAATTTGAAGAGATTTCGTGGAATTTTAAAATGTTTCTTGGAATTTCAAGTAATTTCAATATAATTTAAGACATCTTTTCAAAAGTTGTTCTAAATTCGAGAGAATTTTACAAATAGTGTTAAATGTTGTGAAGTGATTTTAAACAAAAGATATGAAGTGATGTTATACGAAATTTTTTAAAAATTACAATTGTATTATTATTGAAAATTTATACGTATTTTTAATATTGTCAGGGAAATCGCAGGGAAATTGAAAAATTTAATCTAATGTCCACCTTGATATTACTTTTATTCCACTAGTGTATTTTTTTTGCTTGATAATTTTTACACAAAATAGGAATAAAGTTTAATTAATTACACTTTTTAAATCATGTTCTATTTTTATTTGTTTCAGGTATGTCCAATCTCACCTAAAAATTGAGTTCACCTGTTTATGAAGCAGTACGTGAGTAAATAATCCCCATTTTTCATTAATCGAATTTTTTCAAACAGAACAACTAAGTTCATGAGCGAGATAAATTGTGTACAAGGTGGTACATTAATACTGATCAGAAAATAGTCCGGCTAGATTTATTTAGCAACCGAGAAGCCAGCAGGCAAGCAAGCAACCGCCCTTCGCTGAATTACCAACCCCTTTGCCACTTTATTTAAAGCGAGGCGAGAGACTAGCTGCGAGCGCTTAATGTCCCGAAAGGCCGTATTTTCGCGATTATAATTTACAACACTCTCGCCACTGCATCGCTTCGTTGAAATTTATGCTGTCCAGTGGTGAAAGCAGCCAGACCACACACAAAAAAAAATCGAGAAAAACACCTGCAAAATTGTGTTCAGACAAATTGCAATTCAGTTAAACAACCTGATTCGGATTTTTCCTCACACTATCTAAACTTTGCAGTCGTACGAGATTTTAATCGGTTTCCTACAACTCACCCTCATTTCAGTTCTTAGTTTTTTTTCATACACTTTTTTTTCTACTTTTTTTTTTACGTCCGATTCTATTTTTTCCAAGTTTTTTGAATTCTTGTAACTTTTAAGGGATTTTAGAGTTTTTCGTGTAATTTAAAGAGATTTTTATGAATTTTGAAAGATTTTGAAGTTTTTTGAGGAATTTAAAGTATTTCAAAGGATTTTGAGAAATTTTAAACAGATTCGTGCAAATTGAAGGGATATCATGAAATATTAACAAATTTGAAGGGATTTCGTGGTTTGAGGAATTTAAAGGGATTTTAATGTTCCTCATGGAACTTTAAAAAAATTCATGAGGTTTTTATGTGATTTTAAAGATTTTGTGCAATTTTAGGGAATTTTGAAATGTTTTCAAAGATTTCAATGCATTTTGCTTCCTCATAGAGGAAGCTATGTAGTGGTGACAAAATCCAGTTTCCTAAAAAAGGTTTTTTTGAACATATTTCAAGGGCAATATATCTAATATGATGATCAGAAAAGATGTCCGGGTGTGTGTGTGTGTGTATGTGTGTCATGATCCAGCAATTTCTTGAAAACGTGTAAAGATAAATTGATGAAATTTTGCATAGTTATTCCATGATATGCCTAGTTGAATTTCTTACAAGAGTTTAACAAAATATTTAATTTTACAAGTTTTATATACTTTTATAATTTTCGTAAAATTCATTTTTTCAATATAACTTCTCAAATATTGAAAATTTAAAGCTGATGTAAGGAAAATGAAGATTCCTTTCATCGAGACGAATCGATTGACCTATATGATTAATGCATTTCTTTAAAAAATAAGGAAGTTAAGTTTATTTATAATTTTGAAAGTTATTTTTTCACTCTGTTTTAAAATAATCAAAATTTTGAGTTGACGTAAGGAAAATAAATATTCTTTATGTCGAGACGAATCGATTGATCTGTATGATTAATGCATTTAATTGAGAAGGAAGAGAAGGAGAAGGGATAATTTGGAGAGTATGATGACAAGGAGAAGGGTGGACTTGGTGGGGCAGAGGGGGTGGTTGAAAGAGTAGGGGAAGAGGGGTACATTTGAAGAATTTAGGGAGAGGGGGAAGAATGAACAATGCTGGAAGAGGAACAACGTTTTTAAATATTAAAAATTATTATCTAAAATAAAGAAAAAAAAATAAAGTTAAATATATAAACTTCTTATTGCTTCCTCTATGAGGAAGCAAATCATATTTGTTTACAGGAAGCAAAGTGCTCATTAAATGAGCACAAAAGTTGATATAACTTTACAGCTAGTTTACATATTTTAAGAGATTTTAAAGTTTTTCGTGGAATTATAAATATTCTCGTGGAGTTTAAAAGGATTTCACGAGATTTTTATGATTTTCTAAGTATGTTGTGGAATTTTAGGGAATTTTGAAAAGCTTTAGAAAATTATAAAAATTTTTTATGTATTTTAAGGGATTTTAAAGTTTTTTTTTTAGAATTCTAAAGGTTTTTAAAAAAATTGTAAGAATTGTAAGTAATGTTGACATTTTAAAAATGATTTTGAGGAATCTTAATAGTTCTCATAGAATTGAAAAAAATGTCAATTCCTTAAACTTCTGCAAAATCTTTTCTAAATCATAAAAATTTTGAAAATTCTTTAAAATTCCATAAAGAACATTTAAATTCTTTAAAATATCTATAATTCCCTAAAATCTCTTAAAATTCTTAGAAGTTTCGTAAAATCCTTTATAATTTTTTTTAAATATACTCTCTAAAATTAAATCAGTCAAATTCCAGTGATTTTCAGTGACTCTTTTCTCACGATTTTAATCAGTGAAAATTCACTGAGAATCAGTCAAAAGTCACTGAAATTTTCAGTAATCGTCACTAAACTACTAAAAATTCCAGTAACTTTTCACTGATTTTCAGTAGTTTATTCACTAATTAAAATCGTGAGAAAGAAGTCACTGAAAATCAATGGAATTTGACTGGTAATCAGTTAAATTTCACTGATTCAAGTTTAGAGAGTATGAGGACTATTAAAATTCCTCAAAATCATTTTTAAACTTTCAAATTACTGACAATTATCACAAGTGTCTTAAAATCCTTTAGTATTCCACGAGGAAAATTTAAATTCTTTAAAAGCACTTTAAAATATTTTAAATTTCTTAAAATTCTTACAAGTTTCCTAAATTCCTTCATAATTCCGCGAAAAACTTTTAAAACTCTTAAAATACGTAAAAAACTTTTATAATTTTCGAAAACTTTTCAAAACTCATTAAAATTGCACAAAATCTTTAGAAAATCATAAAAATCTCGTGAAATCCTTTAAAATTTCTCAAGATTTTTTAAAATTCCTTAAAATTCTTTGAATTCCCTAAACTTCCTTAAAAATCTCTTAAAATTTCATGAAGTCCTTTTAAAATTCAACAAAATCTTTTAAAATTACTGAACATATCTTGAAATAATTAAAAACCTAAAGAATCTCAGAGAATACCTGGAAATTATTTATAATCCTTCAAAATCTTTGGACAATATCAAAATATTTGTTAAATAAATGATCAAAGTTATTGATATAATACGACAAAAATAACACAGTGAACACAAATGTCAATTTCTATTTTCCCTGGCAACTATTCGCATTTCCCTGACATTTCCTTGAGAAACTTCTTTTTTCACTGACATTTCCCTGACTTCCCTGACATGTGGCCACCCTGAAGAACTAAATCGAATCTTCAATCAAGTGTAAGCAGTTGAAAATTGAATCATGCAAAAGAGTAAAAGAAGAAAAGAATGAATATTGGGAAATTAGAATTGGAAACGAAGGAGTAATGGAACTTCTACTCAGGTCTGGTGATCATTCTCGGTTATCCAATTGTTATCACCGTAATTAAAGTGACCGGGAGGAACGAGTTGAAGGCGCGTCCAAGAACCACTTTCGATTATAGAATTATAGTTTCCACCCAGATTCAGGGGGAATATCTCGTAATTCAATGATTGTTAGTGGTTTATCATGAAGAAAAGAAAGAACAATCATAAAAGTGGAAAATTAGAAGATTCTCACTTGGAAACATAAATTACATAATCAAATAAATATAGATAAGACAAAAGACAAATACCAAAAATTGAGATTTTGAAAATTAAAAGAAAGGATAACATCAAGTTAAAAGTTACCATCTTCTGGAGAGAGTGACCAATATTTCAGCATTTTTTGGTACCGCTGACACAGCCGTAGAGGCGTTAAGCTTTTAAGGCACACGTGCCGCACGCATTAAAATTTACGGCTCTGCAACGACCGCATCCGGACCATATATAAAACCACCGTATATATGTGAGATACTAAACATGCTTGTAGAGTCCATCGATCATATACTACTGTATATACATTATATATACACCACCAGTAACATCGTGTCAAAAAGAATGGATATTTCGTGTATGTGGGTAGGTAAAACTAAAATGATTGGAATCAGGAATATTTAAAATTTGCAACAGGCTGATATGTTGGCTTATCTTGATCTCGTAATAAACGATTGCCATTTCAATTGAGAAACGAATGTCGATTCGATCGCAAACAAATCGTTTTCTGATAATTGAGTTGACTCCAATGTTTAGTGATTCATGATGCATGAAATATTCTCAATTTTACAGTCACGCTACATAATTTATACCCAGCTTATATAATTTATACTGTTACTAAATCAAGAGATAAATCAACTGATTTGCAGAACTGGCTTTCCGTTAAATTATAAGTTCATTTAATCACAACTTCATTCTAATTGAATCAAGTGATTAATATATATTTTTCCAAGCCAGTATTTTCATTGAAAAATACCGAAGATAACTTTTATCTCGACAGCTACATATATTGGCAATTACAACTTGTTTTTTTTTAATTTTCTGCATAGAAAAAAGAAAATTAGTGAATTTGCCATATTAAATAGTCAACTTGCGCTTTGAACGCATTTTTTTTCTAGAATTTATTAAGTTTTACTATTTCAAATGGTAATTTTTGCCACAAGATTCAATTTTTCAATTTTCATGACATTTCCCTGACATTTCGTATAATATCACTTAAAATATTTTGAAATCACTTTAAAATACAAAAAAAATTCGTTAAAATCTCTAAAATTCAAGACAAACTTGGAAGTCTCTTAAAATTCAGTGAAATTTATTGAAATTCTTAGAAATTTGTTAATATTTCATAAAAAAACATAAATTTTAACTACGTGTTTTGAAATTCATTAAAAGACTTCAAAATCGTTTAAAATTTACAAAAATTTTTCCGAATCACATAAATCTCGTGAAATTCTTTAAAATTCAATAAGAAACTTTGAAATTCCCTAAAATACATTAAAATCTCTGAATAAAAATTCTTGGAAACAAAAACCTCACAAAATCGTTGAAAAATAAAAAATAATTTTTGAGAGGAATATTTATATTCCTTAAAATCATTTTTGAAATGTCAACAGTTCATAAAATTTTTACAAGCTTCTTAAAATTCTTTTTAGTTCCATGAAAAAGTTTAAAACGTTTTAAAACACTTAAAGATCTCTTAAAATTCTTGAAAACCTCTTGAAGTTCCAAAAAATTCTACAAAATCTTTTATAAATCATAAAAAATTTTTTGACGATTCTTTAAAACTTCAATCAAGTTCGCTAAAATCACTTTAAAAAAATGAAAATTTGTTAAAATGCTTACAGTGTATTTAAAATTGTTTATAATCTAAAGAAAAACTTTAAAATCTTGTAAAATTTTTCAAAACTTTTCAAAATTCCCTAAAGTTCCACAAAATTTTTAAAACACAATAAAAAATCTTGTGAAATCCTTTAAAACACCACAAGGAACATTAAAATCCCTTAAAAAATCAATATTTCTTAAGATTTTAAACATATTTTTAATATCCTTAAAATTCTTTGAATTCCCTAACATTTCTTTAAAATCACTTAAAGTTTCATGAAGTCTCTTAAAATTCCATGAAAAGCTTTTAAATCCTTTAAAGTACTAACAACTCCCTTAAAATTTTATAAAGTTCCAGATAATCTTTTAAAAATCATAGAAATCTCATGAGATCCTTTAAAATTCCACTAAATGTTTTAAATATTATACATATCTCTTGCATTTCCTGTAAATTCATAGAAACCTCTTAAAATCTTTTTAAATTACTTAAATTTCTTACAAGACTTTTTAAAATCGTTTAAAATTCCACAAGAATATTTATAATTCCTTAAAATCTCTTAAAATTCTCACAAGTTTATTAAATTCATTTATATTTCCACGAAAAACTTTTAGATCCCTTAAAATACTAAAAACTCCCTTAAAATTTTATAAAAAAATTTAGAAAATCTTTTAAAAATCATAGAAATCTCATGAAATCCTTTAAAATTCTATGAGGATAATTAAAATCCTTTAAAGTTAGTAAATTACTTTAAATTCTTTCGAAATCCGTGGAAATTTTCTAAAATCTGTTAAATAAACCGTAAAATCTATATACACTGAGAAAAATGTCTGGTACGGACAATTGTTTGGTTGTGGCAACCAAACAATTTTTGTTGTTTCTATAGCAATCACAAGTTTTGTTGTCCGTACCAGAATTTTTTCTCAGTGTACGACATAAATATCATAGTTAGCATAAATATCAATTTGGCTACCCTGAAAACGGTAAATTCATCTATTTTCTTTATTCCGTGTGTAATATTTTTCGATCAGTTATTCTTATGCATGAATTAAGAATCAAATTTGCGGAAAACTTTCTTCTTCAGTAAAGAAGTATAACAGAATATGTATTTTACTCCTACAGGGGATTTTAATGAAACTGTCTAAAGCAAAGCAGGGCCTAATTGTTTTTAACGTATTCCTTCTGTTTAAAAAGTTTAAATTACAAAATTAGAATCGCTCTGGGCGGAAAGTTTCCGGAGTGTATAAATTTGCTAGGGATTTTTTGTTTTTTTTCCATCGAAAACGAGCTTGTCTAGAAAACGCAGTCAGGTAACGTTTTGCTCTTGGAAAGGAGCTCGAGAATGGAGTCTCACATCCCATAGCGTCAGATACCCGGGAGTGGGATTACTACGTTAGCGAGGAAAAGAGACAAGTTAACACCACCCGCATGCGGTGAAAATTCGCCTTAAACCCAAGGAATTTTTACGCGGTCGCCGGATCTTCTGAAATTACGGTGTTCGTTGGCTTTTCCTTTTAACCCGAGGTCATGCCAAAGAAGTCTGCCTCCGATCATGGCCTCAGTCATCCCATAATTTTGACATTTAAGGAGGGAAGCTTTTTTTTTGCAAATCTCGAGTGAATGGCGTGGAAAATTATTCACTGTAAATTCAAGATAATTTACAGATTACAGGAATTCAAAAAACCTGGTAAAAATAGAAAAGGACGTAAAAATAAATAAGGAATTATAAATATTCTCGTGGAATTTAAAAAGATTTTAAAAGGCATTTAAGAATTTTAATTATTTTTAAGTGATTTTATAGAATTAAAATGTTCCTCGTGGAATTTTAAAAAGATTCGTGAAAATTGAAAGGATATCACGAAATATTAAAAAATTTGAAGGGATTTCTTGGAATTTTAAGATGTTTCTAGGAATTTCAATCAATTTTAAGAGATTTATAAATTATAAATATTCTCGTAGAATTTAATAGGATTTTAAAAGGCTTGTAAGATTTTCAAGAAATTTTTATTATTTTAAAGTGCGTTTATGGAATTTAAAGGAATTTTAATGTTCCTCATAGAATTGTAAAAGAATTCATGAGATTTTTATGGGTTTTTAAAGATTTTGTGGAATTTTAGAGAATTTTGAAGTTTTTAAAAAATTTTAAAGATTTTTACGTATTTTAAGGGATTTTAAAGTTTTTTCGTGGAATTTTAAAGAATTTTAAGAAGCTTGTAATAATTGTAAGTAATTTTGACATTTTAAAAATGATTTTGAGGAATTTTAATAGACCTCGTAGATTTCAGAAGAATTTCAAGTAATTTTTGATTTTTAAAAGATTTAAAACTTTTTCGTGGAATTTAAAGTATTTTAAAGGATTTTGAGGAATTAAAAAAAAAATCGTGAAAATTAAAGGAATCTCATGAAATATTAACAATTTTGAAGGGCTTTCGTGGAATTTTCAGATGTTTCTAGCAATTTCAAAAAAATTCAATGCAATTTAAGAGACTTCAAAGTTTGCCTTGAATTTTAGAGATTTTTTTACGAATTTTAGGTATTTTGAAGTGATTTTAAATAAAAGATTAAGTGATGTTTCAATAATAATATTATTTAAAATTTATACGTACTTTTAATATTGTCAGGGAAATTTCTCTGAAAGTCAGAGAAAATTCAGTGAAATGTCATGTAAATTGAAAAATTGAATCTTGTGGCCCTCCTGTTCTTGCATAAAAAATATCAGGGGAATTTTTATTCAAGTTAACGCCAGAGACCAAGAAAGCTTTTATTCTTCTGCGCTGAAACTTTCGAAATTTAGAGCATCATTTAAACTTTTGCTTCTACTTTCATTTAAGTATATATAGTTCGGGTTCATTTGCACGTGGACAACGATTTCGCGAGACACGGTTCTGGGTTTCTCCTATATGTGGACGTACTTCCTCGACTAGAAGCTCTTCTCAGTAAGAATGTATCCGGCTTTATGCCGGCTATGCAAGTACCATGGAATGCTTAAGTGGAATCAGAGATTTCCGCGCTGTACATGGAAACTCAACACCAGAAAGGAAGGATGTAATATTAAGTAGGATTTACCAGACATTATAGTTACACTGAGAGAGTACCTACCACATATATATATATATATAATTAAAAACCAGGGTATACATTAAAAAGTGTATTTTTTGCGGTTAAACTTAAGCTTAGAGCTAGTCAAAAAAAAATTGAAAATCATGGCAAAGTCAGTTATCTTATCTTATCTTATCTCATCTTATCTTATCTCGTCTCATCTCATCTCGTCTCATCTCATCTTATATTATTTATCTTATCTTATCTCATCTCATCATATCTTATCTTATTTTAACTCATCTCGTCTCATCTTATCTTATCTCACCTCGTCTCATCTAATCTCTTATCTTATTTCATCTCATCTTATCTCTTATCTTGTCTTATCTTATCTTATCTTATCTTATTTTATCTTACCTTATATCTTATTTTATCTCATCTCATCTCATCTCATCTCATCTCATCTCTTGAAACTATTGAAATATTTAAAATTTCTAGACACCTTTGAAAATATCTTTAATCCAGTAAAACACTTGAATTTACAATTTATTATTGACAATTATATAAAACAGGCAGGGCGTGAAAAAAAGAGAATACAGTGGAATCTGTGACACTCTAAATACTGTTTTCGTCAACTTTATGGGCTTTGATGCATGAAGGAAACGCGTGGAGCGTAAAATGGGTTGACGGAATAAAAAGAAACACACACACACACACACACATTGATACAGGGGTTAAAAGGGAAGAAACTACTGAGGAAGTGCTGTCTGGAGGTAACTCTTGAAAATCAGGCAATTTAAATTCACTGTAAAAAGGCTCTTTAATTAAAAGACTTTAATTCCTCACGCTCGTGCTACGTAAATGAACTAACTTAGTTATTCATACTAATCACTAAGGTCCCGTCTAGTAATTAGAATTTCGTCTAGATTCTAATGCGCGATACTTTTTATATTAAACGTATGGACTGTCAATATAAACATAACACATAGTTGATTAATTAATAAACTACTATCAATTTCAAATAATTGCCAGTATAACTTTACTCAAACAGAAACTAATTTTCTCATTTTTTTTCACCATATATATACATCTGCGAATGTAATTATTGGGAAATGTTTCTTTTTCTTCCCAGGGCAAAAAAACTTCTCTGCGTGGAAATTTGTTTGGCCTAGTTAGAGATTTGTTTCATGAGTTTCAAATGAAACGGAATTTTACCGACCAGCTTTAGAAATAAATTAATAGAGAGCGCAGCGACTCGATAAATTGTCTCTGTAAATCAGAGAACGTTTTTCACTTTAGTACACATTAATTGGTTTGCAATTAATATTTCTAATTATTTCGAATCTTCCAATTATATTGCTTTTCTCTTTGAAATTTAATTAACTAATTTTCTTACTGGGAAATTCATAATTTTTGATTGTTGTTTTTATTTTTCTTGGATATAATTATCGGTTAGTGTTTATTCAACTTTTGAAGAGTGATTAATTACATTTTTGAAAGCTTCTTTTATTTTTTTGAATGCCTCTTTATTTTTTTAATGCTTCTTTATATTTTTAATGAAAAAAATTAACTGGGATCCATCAGAAGGACAAGTTTCGTTTCTCCACGTTCTCCATCCGCCCAAGAAACTTGGTGATATTATTTTTGTTTAACTGTTTCCGAGCATCACGTGACAATGGCAGTAGAATAAAAGTTTCGTGTTCCGTGCGTTTTTTGTATATTCGTTTTCTTCTTTTTCTTGGCACAACTCAATTTTTCTCCACGTTATTTATTTTCCACGCAGTGCTACGACTCTCTGGGGTTTACGAAATACTGCTCCTTCAAAGTTCGCTCGTTGCTCGTAAAGCTCTTGCGGCTAGCTCGATTAAATCGGCGTCCAGAGTTCATAAAAGTGCCTCTAGGTCACTTGAAAGGGCTGAGCGTAACTTTTCGAACAACTTGCGTGGCTCACAAAAGCGGATAGATAGCCACATATGCAAATTCAAGGACTATCTTTGCATTTTAAAACATTTCCTGTATATTTTAGAGTGCATCTGGTGTTGCAATAAACAATAAAAATAAACTAGTCACCCAAACTAAAGCCGGAAATTGGTGCAAATATTTAGTGACCATGTAATTGAAGTTTAATTTCCCGTGTAGAAATTTCGATGGGGGTCTAGTGGGGGCCTCACTATTTTTCCTTTTTTTATTCAGGCCTTGGCGAGGAAAACTAGTCGGGGCCCTAATTGGGAAAACTAGGCGGGCCCTGATCAGGAAAAACTAGTCGGGAACCTGGTGGGGAAAACTAGTCGGGGCCCTGATGGGGAAAACTAGTTGGGGTCCCAGCTAGGTCGTAACGCTTTTTCAAGTTAGGCCCCGACTAGATGTTCTAGTAGGGTCCTATTGGGAATTGCCCTTCCCCAGCCCTATCAAAGAAAAGGCCCTGCTGTGGCCTTATCAGGTCCCCACAATATATATTTTCAATTATAAACGTATATATAGTTATTCATTTGGGACTACATGAAGTAGAAATTCTCAAAATTCGTAAAAAATTTCTCACTAGCGCCAAACAGGGCCCTGATTAGTTTTTTCTAGACTAGAACTTCTAGTCCGGGTCACGCTAGATTGAAGTTCAATTAATCTCGAAAAAGTTTGGTTTTGCCTCCCTCAATAAATAATTAAAATACTTTCGATGGCTCTATTCTTACACTTTTAGTGAATGTTAGTTATTTCAGATAAGAGCCTGCCCACGTGATCAGAGTTTACTTTAGTTTTCGAACGTGATGTGCTAGTCAGAAGAGGTCTTCGGTCTTATTGATGAAGCTCGTTAGGAGATGAAGGTAGTGTTGAAACAGAGATTGGTGCTACATTGGATGAAGTTCAATTAGCAACTCTCTCTGAGACACAGGATTTATCCCAAAATGTGTACCTTTGAGGCAGTATTCACGAAATTGCTGATATATACGTTCTTTAATTCTGTAAATAATTAGTTGTTAATCTCATGAGGATTCTCAGCTTCTTCAGACATCAGAGTTCTAAATTCGGGGTGACCACATTTCAGAGAAGATGCGAGTTTGTAATGATTTTAAGACGTTTTCAATAATTTTAAAGGATTTTAAGAGGTTTTTAGGAGTTTTACGTGATTACACAGGATTTTAATAATATTTAAAAGATTATACACGCCCCCTTTTCTTAAAACCACGCCCATCAGCTCATTAGACATGCCAATTTTTTCTTTAAACCACACCCTCTGATCATTAGACACGCCCTTTTTCTTTAAACGACGCCCATCAGTGCATTAGACGTTCCCACTAATTTGATAAAAGAATTATAAACAGCCATTAGGCGATTTAGGGTCAATTCCACCAACTATGATTGAATCGATGATTACCTAATCATGCTTATTTTTTAATCGTCATCCTAATCGTATATTCTGTTCGCAGTAATGTCTAGTTTATGGTATTTCTGACTTCTGACGTTACTACTTTAGCCTTGTTTGATGGACACGTATCAAAGTTAACAATTTGTAGTAATAATCGTAATAGTACTAATAAAAATAAATAAAATAATATTATTAAACGAAATCGTCTTAGAAAATCCACATCGTCCAAAGTGTGGTTTCAAGAAAAGGGGCGTGTCTAATGAGCATATGGGCGTGGTTTAGGAAGATAATAATGTCTAATGATAAGGTGGCAGATGTTTAAAGAAAAGTGGGCGTGGCTTAAATAAGAGGGCGTGCTCAATGCGTGGATGGGCGTGATTTATACTAAAGAAGGGCGTGTTTATTGAACCAGTGGGTGTGATTTAAAGAAGAGGATCGCACCGAATGAGTGTATGGACGTTGTTTATAGAAAATAGGCGTGTTAATTGGTATTAAACACGCCTCCTTTTCTTTAAACCACGCCCACATATTTTAGATGCGCATCTTACCCAAGACCATGTCCGCCTGCCTATTAGACACACCATTTTTCTTTAAACCACGCTCTTCCACCTTTGCCACGCCTTTCCAGTCGTTCACGCCCGCTTTTCTTGAAACCACGTGTATTCGAGAGATTTTTACGAATGTTAAATTAAAAATTAAAAATTTTATTTTAAATTTCAAAAAATTTAAATTGATATTATATGAAATTTTTACGTATTTTTAATACTTTTCTATTAGGGAAATTTGTCTGAAAGTCAGTGAAAAGTCAGGAAAATGTCATAGAAATTAAAAAATTGAATCTTGTGGCCACCTTGAAATTCTTAAATATTGATGAATCATAGACACCAAATCTGAACTTTCAGCATTTCGATTCTAAGATTCAGTTCTTTAATTCCGTGGTTCTTCCAACATTCACTGACTTCCCCAATCTAGAAAATCGGATAAATACGCTTTTTCTTGTGGTAAGCTGCCCTGTAAATCCACTCACCAGGGCTAGAGCTAGAAGAGAGAATTGTACGGTGCAGGAGTGGTGCAGAAGAGGCAGAAGGAGAGATTGGAAGTTAAAATGTTTACCAGGACGAGATTGAATTCCCAACCGAATCTCTTCTTGAATTTTCTCGTAGAATCGGTTGGCACACTAGTCGATTTGGGTCGGTATACTGGTCGACTCTCCAGGTCGAGTGTATCGCAAGTTCGACGTTGAGTGGGAAGCTAGTGAAATCTCCGCCTCTTGAGTAGTCGAATTCTAGCTAACGGGGCAAGGGGAATTCTGCAGATGCAAATATAAGCTTGTCTATGTACCTATATTGAAAATAGATTCCAATCATATTGGAATATGATCCACTTCTCTGTGCATTGAAAATACTTGGTTGGAATACTATTGGTTCCTCTAATTATACACTGAACAGCTAATTATCTTCAATTAAGGAGAAATCACTCAAAGTCAAACTCTGTTTATGCTACTCCATCAATAATCGCTTTAAATTGAAGCTTGCAATCACAGAAAACTATTCTGACATTCCAATTATGCAGGTTTGAGATTATTCAACAATAATTCAAGAAGATATTTAAAAATCTCATAATTCAAATCCCATATCCAAAGTAGCGAGTAAAAAATGGTGTGTTTGTCAAAAAATTGACAAACAAGTCGAGTCAGTCAGTCTCTCGGGATGAGTTGAAAATACTAAAAGCAAATAATGCTTGACCAATTCTGTGAAACATAAAACATGTATACGATATCATGTTATGGGTCATTAGTTATGCAAGGAACAAATATCAAACTACAAAACAGGCAAAACAAAAACGTGACGTGTTCGTGGTGACAAATAAATTTTCAGTTTAATTTACGAGGGCCCTCACGTATCCCATTCAAGTGCATAAGTCTGCAACGCAGTTACGTTTACAAAGCGTATACAGATCATAATTACATAACTGGCAAACTTGAAGTGCGTTGCATTATGTTTTACCGCAATACTGTATTTTATAACGCCTGTCGTCTATGTGCACATGAAACATACGCGCGGATATAATTATATCTGTATAATATTCATGCTACTGCAAGAGTAATTACGACAGATGCAGAGGCATCACGCGTTCCGGAAGGATGATTTCATTGGAAAATTTAGTATACTCTGTATCCATCCCTTTGCATTATCGACGGAGAGGAAATCGCTGCTATAACGAGTTATAAGATCATTTTCAATCATTCATTTTCATTTGCGCACGATTATTTATTTAGTTTCTTACAACTTCAAGTCATTAAAAAATCTCAATGATGAAAGTTTGTTGATTCAAATTTAGAAAATTAGGGTGGCCACACATGTCAAGGAAGTCAGGGAAATGTCTGGGAAATGCGAGTAGTTGTCAGGAAAAATAGAAATTGATATTTATGCTGTGTTATTTTTGTCGTATTGCATATATAAATTTTATATTTTATTTAACAGATTTTAGAAACTTTCCAAGGATTTCAAAGGGTTATAAAGAATTTCCAGGCATTATTTGAAATTCTTTGGGTTTCTAATGATTTCAAAAGATTTTCAATAATTTAAAAAAGTTTCAGGAGGCTTCTAGGAATTTAAAGGGATTATATTTATAATTATAATTATAATTTATAATTTATTATTTATATTTATTTCTTAAAATTCTTAAAAGCCTTTTAAATTTTTAGGGCATTTTTTTAAAAGGCTTTTAAGAATTTTAAGAAATTTTGATTTTGTTAAAGTGGTTTTAAGGGCATGTGTTACTTACCATATAAGCAAGTTTAAATAACCCAGGTTTTTTTCTATAATTTTTACATTTTCAAACAAATTATAGTCAGTATCCGTCAAGAACATGAACACGGACGGATATTGACTATAATTTTTTTGAAAATGTAAAAATTATATTAAAAAACCTGGGTTATCTAAATTTGGTCATATGGTAAGTAACACATGCCCTTAAGGGATTTGATTGAAATTTTAAAGAACCTCACCAGATTTTTATGATTTATGAAAGATTTTGTAAAATTTTATGGATTGTCAAGAGGTTTTCAAGAATTTTAAGAGATCTTTACGTATTTTTAGAGATTTTAAAGTTTTTCGTGGAATTCGTAAAAATTCAAAAAAATTTTGACATTTTTAAAATGTTTCTAAGAAATTTAAATATTCCTTGTGGAATTAAAAAAAAAAATTTCAAAAATTATTTTTAATTTTTAAAGGATTTTGTGAGGTTTTTGTTTCTAAGAATTTTTATTTACAACTTTTAATGTATTTTAATTTGAAGTGATTTCGTGGAATTTTAAGATGTTTTTATGAATTTCAATGAATTTTAAGAGATTTCCAAGATTGTTATTTAAGAGATTTTTCCAAATTATAAGTGATTTTGGAGAAATTTCAATAGTATTATTATTGAAAATTTATACGCATTTTTAATACTTTTTTGTCACGGAAATTTATCTGAAAGTCAGGGAAATGTCAAGGAAATTGAATAATTGAATCTTGTGGCCACCCTGCCTTTAAAATTCCTTAAAATTATTTGAAATACTTTTAATTCCAAAAAAAAACTCCAAAATATTTTTAAATTCCTACAAATATCTTAAAATTTTCTGTAATCCTTCAAAATTCCATGATATATTTTCAGAATCTCTTAAAATGCACAAAAATTTCTTTAAATTATTGGTAACCTATTGAAATCCCTTGAAATTCGCTGAAATCATTTGAAATTCCTAGGAGCATCTTTAAACATCTTAAAATTCTACTATACAATATTTAAAATTCCATAAGTTCTTCACTATTATTTAAAAAATCGTTTACAAATCATAAAAATCTCGAGAAATTCCTTAAAATTCCCTGAATTGCATTACAATTACTAAAAAAAAAACTCTTGAAATCAAAAATCTCACAAAATTTTTTAAAAATCAAAAATGACTTGAAATTTTTTAAAATTTTGTGAGGACTATTAAAATTCCAGTCATTTTAAAAATGTCAAAATTACTTACAATTCTTACAAGTTTTCAAAAATCCTGTAAAATCCCACGAGAATATTTATAATTTATAAATCTCTTAAAATTCATTGAAATTTCTTGAAATTCCTAGAAATATCTTAAAATTCCACGAAATCCTTTAAAGTTTCTTAATATTTCATGATATCCCTTCCATTTCTACGAATATTTTTAAAATTTCTCAAAATCCTTGAAAATACTTTAAATTCCAAGAAAAGCTTCAAAATCTTTTAAGATTCCTAAAAATATCTTAAAATTTCCTGTAATCCTTCAAAATTCCATAAAATTCTATGAGAAAAATTTTAATTATCTTTAAAATCATTTGAAAATAATTAAAATCTCTTAAAATATTTACAAGCCTTTTAAAATCCTTTTAAATTCGTCGAGAATATTTATGATTCCTTAAAATCTCTTAAAATTCTTACAAGTTTCTTAAATTCCTTTATAATTCAACGAAAAACTTCTAAATACCTTAAAATACGTAAACATCTTTTTAAATTTTTGAACTTTCAAATTCCTTAAAATTCTAAGAATTTCCTCTAAATTTCCTTAAAAATCTCTTAAAATTTCATAAAAAACTTTTAAATCCTTTAAAATACTTAAAACTTCCTTAAACTTTTATAAAATTCCAGAAAATCATTTAAAAATCATAAAATTCTCATGAAATCCTTTAAAATTACTTTTAACAATCAAAATTTCTTAAATTCTTTCTTCTTTTTAAAATTCTTTAAAAATCCACTAAATTTTTTAAATATTATACATATCTCTTGTAATCCCCTTAAATTCATAGAAACATCTTAAAATCTTTTTAAATTACTGGAAAAATACTACAAAATTCTATAAAATTTTATAAAATCCCAGAAAATCTTTTAAAAATCATAAAAATCTCATGAAATCCTTCAAAATTCCACGAAAATATTTATAATCCCTTAAAATTTCTTCCAAGTTTCTTAAAATCCTTTAAAATTCCTCGAAAATAAAAATACGTAAGGATTTCATCTGGTTTAACTTCTGAAGATCTTTTTACGAGTTTTAAGTTTTATTTCAAAACATTTATGATTTAAATTGTTTTCGTGGATTTTTAAGGAATTTCAACAGCTGTTTGTGAGTTTTAAGAAATCTTAATGAATGTTAAGCAATTTCAATAAGGTTTTCCTGAAATTTTGTTACACCATTAGTTTTTGTTTTTCTTCTTACAACTTCAAGTCATTCAAAAAGCAATCAGGTTTGCAACAACAGTGTATGCGAGATTTTCGAGACCTTTCGTGACGCCTCTTTTTCAAGATAGGAATGAGAAATAGCTCACTGAGTCAGATCCGCAGCGATTTTGACTGATTAGTCAGTGGAAAGTTAAATCCGGCATATACATATATCGCCTTTATAGATATATATTTCATTTCATTTTCAGCAAAGGATATATATATTACCTCTTTGTACTCTGAAATAATGTGGTGAAAGATCTAAGCTGCGTAGATTTGCAGCTTGTACATTGTTTACCATTTTCAGTCACGAATGCTGGCTCTTGTTATAATGAAATGCTTTAAACTACAGCCGCAGCTGGACATTTTGATGAATTCATTACAAAATCAAGTGCTTTTACATTCTGCTTTTATAACATTCCCTCTTTCATCGTATAAGGTTCATTTTCATCACGTAGCAAGGGTAGGAAAGTGTCATTTCGTGGAGACAGAACCAGCAGTACACGATGTAACTGCATTACTATGGACGGAAGATACCCAGGACTTTTGGGTGTACTACTCTCCCGTTATGGTAATTCGGTTTGCAAAGTTTACGACTGGTAGAAAGATAGAGAGAAGCGCAGAGTAATAGAGAGAGCGAAAGTTATTTGATGATGCCAAGGGCTGTTTCTGGGGTAGCAGTATTTTCTATTTTTGGTTCCCATGCTACAAATGTAACTGTTCTGGTATTGTTATCCACTTATACATCCATTTATACTTATCTGTGTAATCCTAGGGCTGTCAGAACTTTGTAATTGAAAATTGTTGAACATTCAGTATCTATCTATCTATAGATATATATATATTTTCCAAAGTTTCTCGTTTTGTCTTTATTCTTTATATAAAATGTGGATTCAGAAAATTTAATCTCAACTTTTCATATTCCTTTCAAGATCATTGCATATAGTACAGTGATGTCCAAGCGTGAGTGAATGAGACTAAGTCTACTAAGTAAGTGGGCGTGGTTTTGAAGAATAGGGGGCGTGTCTCGCGAGTGGGTGGGTTAATAAATGGGGCGTGGATTAACGGGCATTAAACACGCACCTCTTCTTTAAACCACGCCCGTCTGATCTTTAGGTACATCCGTTTTCTTTAAATCATGCTCATCCACTCATTAGACAATCCCCTATGGCCACGCTAATCCCGTTGTTCACGCCTCTTTTCATTAAACCACGCCCATCCGCCTATTAGGCACGCCCCTTTTTCTTTAAACCACTCACTTATTAGACACGCTCCTTTGGCCAATAAGTATATAGAAAATGAAAATATCAGATACAAAATATCAGAGTACAAATAAACATTTTAGCGAGAATGTCTTACGAAATTCTATTTTAAGCTACTAGGATTCATAATTCAGATTTAAAGAATAGAATACGACTTTGTATAATGTATCTTTGAAGCTAGTAAGCTCGGGACTAAACCATCGTGCAAATCCTTTGCTGCCCCATACACACATCCCATGGGCGATCCTTTTGCTTTTAGTGCGAACAAAGCTGGGTATCCTTTGTGGATTGCGCGGTTTAATATTTACGCGTTGCGTCGTTAGGAAGTGTATTTATACCCGTTCACGCCTCTCACGACCAGGTTTCTCGTTCATTAATTAATGCGTGCGAAAGATAAGATACGATAATACGAGCTGGCCTTTATTGTGCAAATGTGCAAGCAAAAGATTTTTCGTGATTCTTATAAATTCCCGAGATTAAGTATTAAAATTCATAGTTCACAAAAATTCATTGCTGACAAAAATACACGCGCGCGATTCGTTTCTTTCTGCTCATTTTTACATACTGATTATTTTACTATTGAATTTATACCAGTAGCAATTTTAAAAGAATTTCAGGGATTTTTAAGGTTTTCGTGAAATTTTAAGGAATTTTAAAAGGTTTGTAAGAGTTTTAAGGAATTTTAATTGTTATCCTGGAATTCTAAGGAATTTTAAGATATTTTAAAAAATATCGAAGAATTTCGAGGGATTTTATAGAATTTTATGAGATTTGTAATAATTTTAAGTGATTTCAAGAGATTTTTCTGTTCTTTAAAAGAGTTTGTGAGAATTTTAAATGGAATTTTATCAGATTTCAGATAGTTTTACGAATTTCAAAGATATAAAATGATTTTAAATGTTATCGTAAAATATCAAGATTTCTTTTTAATTTGTCAAATAATTTGAAGAGATTTCACAAGATTTTTACAATTTGTAAATATATTGTGAATTTTTCATGGTTTTGATGGATTTTTATGAAATTTCTAATAATTTTAAAAGATTTCAAGAGGTTTTTCAAATTTTTTAAAAATTTTTTTGGAATTCCATGGAATTTTATGGAATTTTATGATATTTCTAATAATTTAAAAAGATTTCAAGAGGTTTTTCAAATGTTTTAAATATTTGTTTGGAATTGTTAAGGATTTCATGGAATTTGGCGAGTTTTTTTTAATGATTTACAGAGATTTTAAATCTTAAGGTATTTCAATACGTTTCTAGGAATTTTTAGAGATTATTATAAATTTTAACATGGATTTCTGATAATCTTAAAGGATTTTAAGGGATTTTAAATTCCATCATGTAATTTCCAGAAGTGTTGAGAGAATTCAAGATATTTTAATGATTTTTAAAAGACGTACATCGCATCTTTAAGATTTTTATTCAATTTTATGAGATTTCTAATAGTTTTAATGGATTTCAGAGGATTTTTTATGATTTTTTTAAAAAGATTTTGTAGAATTTACAAGGATTTCGAAGTTTTTTGTAAAATTTTAAGAGTTTTCAAGAGATTTTTCTAGTTTTTAAAATATTATAAGATTTTTAAGGATTTCATGGAATTTTATTAAATTTCTGATGATTTAAAAATATTTTAAATATTACCAAACTTTAAGTGGTTTCTAGTAATTTTGAGAGATTTCTACGAATTTTAACAAGGATTTCAAGAGATTAATGATTTTGTAGGTTTTTATAAATTTTTATGTATTTTCAAAAGGTTTTTAGAAATTTTAAGACTCTTTAACGAAATTTAAGGAATTTCAAAGTTTTTCGTGATATTTTAAGGGACATATGTGAATAATAAACTTGACTCTATAATTACTTTACTTTATAATTTCATTCGTTTTTGACCAGATAAATCAGTAACATATGTTAATGATTTACCTGGTCAAAAACGAATGTAATTTCAACAACCCTCACTAAAAATTGCATAATAATTCGACACACTTTTTTAAGGAAATAAGGGAAGAAAAATAGAACAGAGGAATGTTTCCTGTTTCTCTAAATAAGCCGGGTCGCTATCGTGATCTCTTGAACGATAAGAGGGATAATAAGAGGGAGTGGAACGCCACCCCCTCGGGTTGTATTTGCAAATCCTTTACCCTAGACAACCGGCTACAGGATGAGAGCACGAGTCGTTTCAGCAAGACAAAGTTACACGAGGACTTCGAGCCCCTGTAGCTAATTTAGAAGCGTCCCGTATCCGACAGGGAACCGCGAATTATTGGCATAGACTGGGGTCAGGATCCGCCTATGCTTGTATAGCTTGTGGTCGTTATGAGGACTGGTCGCTCGTAAATCGGACACTTCCGGTCGTCCAACCTCGTCCAAACTTCCCTTAGTCGATCAGTTCAACTTCTCTTTCTCATCACTCCTTCTATATAATTATAACTCCTTCTATATATCTATCCTTCTGTAGTTAATCTATTCTAAAAAGATGATTGAGTCGAAGTCGAAATATCGTAATGCATATTCCGCACTCCTGATTCGTCGTGTAAGTATTGATAGTCATTTTCGACAATCGATACTTGCCGAATCGTAAATTCCGCGTGAATTGAATTTGAAATTTTGAATTTGGTTTCGTTAATAATGATTGTGTCACCAGTTTAAACACGAAATACATTGAAGATCTAGGAATTTTAAGAGAATTTTATGGAATTTTTAGAATTTTTTATGACTTTGATCAGACTTCAATCGGACTTCAAGGTACTTTTATGAAATTTATAATATGTATTCTGTGGGATTTAAATAAGAATTTAAAATCGAGCCGTGAATAATCTCGACCTTGGTATTTTTTAAAGTTAGTCAGGGAATTTTATAGGGAGATTTAAAAAGATTTTTATGATTTTTAAAAGATTTGGTGCAATTTCAAAGGATTTCAAAGGCTGTACATTTTTTTAAGGGCTTTCAAGAAATTAATCGATTTTTAAAAGATATCGTGGAATTTAAAAAAATTTCTAAAAATTGCGAGGGATTTTATGGAATTTTATGAGATTTCTAATCATTTTAAGTGATTTCAAGAGATTTTTCTGATCTTTAAAAGATTTTGTGAACGTGTTAAGGATTTCGTAGAAATTGGTGAGATTTCTAATGATTCACAGGGATTTTTAATTTTAAGCAATTTCAAGACGTTTCTAGGGATTTTTAGAGATTTTCATGAATTTTAAAGTGGATTTTTAAATATTTATGATTTTTATAGGGTATTAAGGAATTTTAAGATATTTTAAAAGATTGCTAATAATTGCGAGGGATTTTAAGTGATGTCAAGAGAATTTTATGATCTTTAAAAGATTTTGTAAGAATTTTGAAGAATTTCATGGAATTTGATCAGATTTCTAACAGTTTTATGGAATTTTATGGAGAGATTTCAAAAGATTTTTACGATTTTTAAAAGAATTAGTATAATTTAAACGGATTTCAAACGCTGTAAATTTTTAAAGCGCTTCCAAGAAATTAGTCTTTTTTTAAAAGGTATTGTGGAATGTTTATGGATTTGATGGATTTTTATGAGATTTATAATAATTTTAAAAGATTTCAATAGATATTTAAAATTTTTAATAGATTTGGTTGGAATTGTTAAAGATTTCGTGGAATTTGACGAGATTTCTAATGATTTACAGGGTTTTTAAATGTTAAGGAATTTCAAGACGTTTCTAATAATTTTTAGAGATTCTCATGAATTTAACGTGGAAGATAACAGGATTTTAAATGTTATTGAAGAATTTAAAAGAATTTTAAAAAGTTTATGGGAATTTTTAGAATTTTTTATGACTTTGATCAGACTTCAAGGTATTTTTCTGAAATTTATAATATGTATTCTGTGGGATTTAAATAAGGAATTTAAAACTTTAAAGAGAATTTTATTAAGTGATTTCAAAAGCTTTTTTGGGTTTTTAAAAGATTTTGTAGAATTTACAAAGCTTTTAAAGATTTTCGTCAAATTTTAAGTGTTCAAAAATCTATACGTTTTTTAAGGGTTTTCAAGTAATTTTTCGATTTTTAAAAGATATTGTGAAATTTTTATGAAATTTATGGAGTTTTATGAGATTTCTAATAATTTACATAAAAGTATTTGAAGAGATTTTTCTGATTTTTAAAAGATTTTGTGAAATTTTAAAGGATTTCATGGAATTTAATAACATTTCCAATGATTTAAGGGATTTTAAATGTGAAGGAATTTCAAGAGATTTATTAGAGTTTGTTATTGATTTTAACATGAATTTCAAGAGATTAATGATTTTGAAGGTTTTGATGTGCATTTTTAACGATTTTTAAGTGATTTATACGAAATCCAAGAGATTTTTAGGATATTAAAACGATTTTGTAGAATTGTATGGGATTTTAGCATATTTCGTAAAATTTTAAGGGATTTTAAAAGCTTTGTAAGAATTTTATGAGGTTTTAAAGAACTTGAAATATTATTCTGAAATTTTAAGGAATTTATAAGATTTCTAATAATTATAAGTGATTTCAAGAGATTTGTCTGATATTTAAATGATTTTGTGAGAATTCTAAAGGATTTCATTTTAACATCCTGAAATTTTAAGGAATTTTATGAGATTTTCATGAATTTTAACGTGGATTTCAGAAGATTTATGAGTTTGAAAATGTTTCTCGAATATTTAAGGGTTTCATGGAATTTGAAGATATTTCTAATACTTATAATGAATTTTAAAGGATATAAAGGAAATTTGTATTATTACCATTGAATTTAAAAGAATCTGAAGAAGTTTCTGAAAATGTTAACAGATTCTCACGAATTTCAAGCGATTTCACAGGTTTTCAAAGGTTTCTTGAAATTTTTAGAGATTTTCACAAAGTTTAACGTAGATTGTAAGAGATTAGAGATATAAAATATTATAAATTATATAATATTGAAAAATAAAGTAAATGCGCGCGTTCGTTTTTGTAATAATAAAAATTAATAATGGTAATTCTTCTAACAGATCGTCTTCAACCCTTTACACAATCCAAAACTTGAAGGTGTAAGGGAATTTCCTCTTATTAAATAAAAAAAATGCAATTTCTCAAGCAGCTAGGAAAATGACTTTAGCTCTCCTCTTTTAAGAAACTTGTCCCTTTCACAGGAAATAATTCAATTCTTGGTTGGATCTGCGATCGAAACTTTTCTTTGGACTTGGATATCTCGAATGAGCCACTAATAAGAAAACTGTTCGACGCCGATATTCGCTATATCATTCCAATTTTACACTTGAACGAATTTGTCGTTTCAGAAGCTCTTACGAACTCGACCAAACTTGGAATGATTTGTGCGGCAAGTGCGCCTTGGGCCTTTCAAGTCTTCTTCTTAATTCAAACTCAGGATCGTCGAGACGACATTTCCAAGACAAAATCCTTCTTAGAGCTTTCTCAAGTGGTAAAGCAGAGGAGGTCGTCCACAGAGTGAAGCTACCAACTGATCAGGAAACTCGTTACGAAAGTTAGTTAACGTCTATTCAAAACCCTGATTTGTGTTCAACTTCCACAGTGGTTGACTACTTAACCGAGAGAACTCTGTCCTGCAATAAATAGACGTAGCTGGTTTTTATTTATAGAAAAAATATTAACTTTGTCTTTTGCTTAATCATTAGTCGGAATCCTCCTGTCTTAAAAAAGTGGTGTCACGAAATGTCTCGGAAATCTAGCTGACATTGTTGTTGTAAACCTGATTGGCTTTTGAATGAGTTAAAGTTGTAGGAAGAAAAAAGAAAAGTTGCTAAAAATTGCACGAAGATCTTCGAAATTCCTTATAATTCGTTAAAAAAAACTTTAAATTCCTAGAAACCTCTTGAAAATCCTTAAAAATTCACAAAAACCTTCAAAATCATTAATCTCTTGAAATCCATTTTACAATTCGTAGAAATCTCTCAAAATTACTAGAAACCACTTGACGTTTCTTAATATTTAAAATAATTTCAAATTATCAAAAATTTCATAAAATTCCATGAAAAAAAATTTTGTTAGATCTATTAAGAATTTCATGGAATTTAGTGAGATTTTTAATGATTTACAGGGATTTAGATTTAGAGAGTTGCATGAATTTAACATGGATACCAAAGAATTTCAGCAATTTATAAGGTTTTCTTGAAATTTTAAGGAATTTCAACAGGTTTTTAAGAGTTTAATGGTGTTTTAAAGAATTTTGATTCTTATCCTGGAATTCCATGGAATTCTAAGATCTTGAAATACATTTTAGAATTCGTAGAAATTTTAAAATCATCAAAAATTTCATAAAATTCCATGAAATTCTTTAAAATTTTATAATATTTTAAAAACTAGAAAAATCTCTTTACATTTAATAAAATCCTTAAAGATGCGATGTACGTCTTTTAAAAATCATTAAAATTTCAGGAATTCTCTTAACATTGCTGGAAATTACATGATAAAATATAAAATCCCATAAAATCCTTTAAGATTCTATCAGAAAAATTTTTCGACATTTCGAAATTCAACGACAAGATTCAGAAATTCAAAATCAAATTGAAAAAAAGATTCAAAATCATCAATCTTTTGAAATCTACGCTAAAATTCATGAAAATCTCTAAAAATTCCTAAAAACGTCTTGAAATTCCTTAACACTTAAAATCCCTGTAAATCATTAGAAATCTCGCCAAATTCCATGAAATCCTTAACAATTCCGACAAAATTTTTTAACAATTTGAAAAATCTATAGAAATCTTTTAAAATTATTAGAAATCTCATAAAAATCCATCAATATCTTTCACAATTCTTAGAAATTTTTTAAAATATCATAAAATTCCATGGAATTCCTTAAAACTCCATAAAACTCTTAAAAATCTTTTGAAATTCCTTAAAATTTCACGAAAACGATTAAACTCATAAATGTCTTGAAATCCAACTTAAAACTCGTAAAAAGCTTTACAAATTCCTAAAAACCTCTTGGAATTTCTTAATATTTACAGGCTCTTAAAATCTGTAGAGATCTTATCCATGATGAGATTTCTGCATAAAATCCATGAAATCCTTAAAAATTCTATAAAATCTTTTAAAAATTAGAGAAAACTTCTTAAAATTATTTGAAGCTGCTTGAAATGCTTCAAATTATACGATAACATTTAAATTTCCTAGGCGCCCTTTAAAATTATTAGAAATTTCATGAAATTCCATGAAATCCTGTAAAATGCTCACAAAATCTTTTAAATATCAGAAAAATCACTTGAAATCACTTAGAATTGTTTGAAATCTCATAAAATTCCATAAAATCCCTCGAAATTCTTAAAAATCTTTTAAAATATCTTAAAATTCCTTGGAATTCGAGAATAACAATCAAAATTCCTTAAAACCCCATAAAACTTACAAATCTTTTAAAATTCATTATAGTTTAACGAAACCCTTAGGAATCTCTGAAACTCTTTGAAATCTTTTTAAATTCTCAGAAACCTCTTAAAATTTCTCCAAATTTCAAAAAATTTCAAACCCATTTTAAAATCGCCAAGAATTCTTATAAAAGTCTCTTAAAATATCATAAATTCTTTTAAAATTTCACGAAATATCCTAAAATCCTTTAAAATTCTACGAAATCTTTTTAAAATCTTAAAACTCTATTGAATTTCTTAAAAATCATTTTAAAATCATCAAATCCCCTTAAAATTTGTAGAAACCCTCCTGAAATTCCGTTCTAAAAATGTCTCTAAAATCCCTCATGCATTATAGTTGCAAATCTGATTGACTTTGAAATGACTTCAAGTTGTAAAAATAAAAACAAATTAATCTTGCTCTGCTAGTAGTATATAAATAAATTTCCATAAGTCTTAATGAAGATCTTCACTACATTCGTTTTTTTTTTTTTTAAATTTTTTTAAAACACCTGCAATATTAAGTACACGCAGAACATAGTTGACCTCAATACTGACCTCCATAATGCTCATGTTAGAAGGCGAAGAAGACTCGAGGGACTCACTGCCATTCTAGAAAAGAATTTAATTCCCTCTGCAAGTGGAACGCTTCATGTTCTATAGAAGCATTTTTATCCTTTCCATTTGTGCTATTAACTTTTTGTTTCCCTGCTTTTTTAGCTGCTGAGTGCTCTCTTTTCAATCTTGTCATCAGCATTTTCTTTTTATCTTAATTCAGAAAATTAATAATTATGATTTAAATTCATATTATATTTAAAGGACCAAGAACACAGGTCGGATAAAATAGATCATATATTAGATATATTCCAGATAGGGAAAGCTATTTTGATTTTAGACTCAATTCCAATTGTTTTGAATCCCTGAATATATGTTTATTATAATTTTTACAGAAAAAACTGTTGGTTTTCTGTCTTATGTTCTTTTAACCCTCTCTGTACTCCTTCCGTTTTTTACCCTTATTTTCATCCCTCCATTTCGGTCTAGTTTACCTTCATCTCACAGCACACCCTCTGCTTCGTTCGAGTAAATCCCGTACGCCTTCCGGGAATAATATTCCAGATTCCAGGGGTCGATGGCATCTTGGCCTTTCTGGACAAGGCGAATATTTCATTACGAGCACCTTCTCTTAATACCGTCCCAGGTATTCATAAGAAGTGTCTAATTAATTGGGAACTAGAATTTAGCACAATTTTCTAAGTGGCTCGCTAAGGAATTTCAATTTACAGGAAAAGTCACCTAATTAGGGAAATGAATGAACCGGGGCAGGAAATGACTTGGAATTTAAAATCGAGCCGTGAATAATCTCGACCTTGGTATTTTTTAAAGTTAGTCAGGGAATTTTATAGGGAGATTTAAAAAGATTTTTATGATTTTTAAAAAGATTTGGTGGAATTTCAAAGGATTTCAAAGGCTGTACATTTTTTTAAGAGCTTTCCAGAAATTAATCGATTTTTAAAAGATCTTGTGGAATTTAAAAAAAAGTTCTAAAGATTGCGAGGGATTTTATGGAATTTTATGAGATTTCTAATCATTTTAAGTGATTTCAAGAGATTTTTCTGATCTTTAAAAGATTTTGTAAGAATTTTGAAGGATTTCATGGAATTTGATCAGATTTCTAATAGTTTTAAGGAATTTTATGGAGAGATTTCAAAAGATTTTTACGATTTTAAAAAGAATTAGTATAATTTAAAAGGATTTCAAACGCTGTAAATTTTTAAAGCGCTTGCAAGAAATTAGTCGATTTTTAAAAGATATTGTGGAATTTTTATGATGGATTTGATGGATTTTTATGAGATTTATAATAATTTTAAAAGATTTCTATAGATTTTTCAAATTGTTAAAAAATTTTGTCGGAATTATTAAGGATTTCATGGAATTTGGCGAGATTTCTAATGATTTACAGGGATTTAGATTTAGAGAGTTGCATGAATTTAACGTGGATTTCAAAGAATTTCAACGATTTCTAGGGTTTTCGTGAAATTTTAAAGAATTTTAAATGTTATCCTGGAATTCCAAGGAATTTTAAGATATTTTCAAAGATTTCTAATAATTTTCAGTGACTTCAAGTCAAATGATTTTGACTATTTTTAAAAGATTTAGTATAATGTAAAAGGATTTCAAAGGCTGTCCATCTTTTAAGAGGTTTCAAAAAACTAGTCGATTTTCAAAAGATATTGTGGAATTTTTATGGATTTGATGGATTTTTATGAGATTTATAATAATTTTAAAAGATTTCAATAGATATTTAAAATTTTTAATAGATTTGGTTGGAATTGTTAAAGATTTCGTGGAATTTGGCGAGATTTCTAATGATTTACAGGGATTTTAAATGTTAAGGAATTTCAAGTATTTTTAGAACCTCAGAAAACGGAGATATAACAGAATATAAAATTTGTTTCTGTGCTTTGATTGGCCGCCCTGAAAAATAAATCACAGTTCGTGTATTTTCCTTTTTCTTTTTCTGTTCAGAGAAATTCACTCTCGGTTTGAGATTTCTGGAAAACTTGCTGACCTGTATTCAAGACGTGATGTTAACCCGTTGAGTAAATGCCGAACTGGCTTGCGACTAGGTCCACATGAAAGAGAGTGAAGGGTAAAGGGAAGAAAATCGGAAAGTTCGCGCAAAGTTTCCCCTCTAGAGGTTAAAGTCTTGGTGGAAGTTTAGAACGACGAGCTGTGGCGGCAGCGCGCTTATTGGTATCGATAAACCGTTCCGTTGGGTGCCGACGGCGATGGGAGGGCCAATATAATGGTCGTCTACATCCCCTGGACCAAAATAAAAAAATTCCATCCAATCTTTATAGGTTTCCACAAGATGAGAAAAAAATGATGCCCAAGTCAGCTGCTATTCGACTTCTCAATACGAGTCTCTTATTAATCTTTATCTTTTGCTATAAAGTCAATTTCACTTCTTTTTGTTATTTCTTATCAATTTTACACTAGATTTCCTATGTATCTGTCAAGCAAAAGGACGTTGTAAGATTTTTTTTAGCGTTTTAGATTTTAATAGCATCATGATAACGAAATTATTAATCAATTTTATTTATTTTCTATTAGGAGCAATTTTAGAGAATTTAGAGGAATTTGCAAAAGATTTTTAATAATTTTATGTAATTTCAAGAGATTTTATATGATTTAAAAAATTTTAAAAGGATTTCGAGTGATTTATATAGGAATTTTAAGGAATTTCTCAATGGATTCTTAAAATGGTTGTTTAAGATGTTATCAATAGATTTTTTTCAGATTTTTCGCAAAATTTCAAGACATTTTAACTGATTTAAACGACGAATTTTAAGGAATTTAAAGATATTTCAAGAGATTTCTATGTACTTCAAGGAATTTTCAAAAATTTTAAACAATTTTAAAACATTTGCAGAAGTTTTTAAAGATTTTCAAGTAATGTTTAGGGATTTTGAGGAATTTCATTTGATTTACTCCACACTAGAATAAATTCCTTAAAATTTCTTGAAATAACGAAACATTTGAAAATATTAAAACTCTCTTGAATTCTTTTGAAATCCATTGAAATTCCTTATAATCACTTATCACTAAAATCTCTTGAAGTCATTGAATTATTCTGAAATATCACTTTTGTGAAATTTCTTGAAATCTTTCGAGTTGTTTTCAAATCCTTCATTAACAAACTTTTAAATGCTGTCAAATCCCTATAGTAATTCCTTAAAATCTTTGATTTTTTTAAATTCGTTAAAAATTTCTTGGAAATCTTGGAAAAATCCTGCAACTGTTTGGAATTCTTTAAAAATCTCTTCAAATTCCTTGTAAATTTTACAAAAGCTTTTTAAAAAATCATAAAAATCCTCTGAAATTCTTCAATAAAATTCCCTGACAAGTTATCCTATAAAATATTTTAAAGATCAGAAAAATCTCTTGAAATCCTTTAAAATTATTAGAAATCTCATATAATTCAACAAAATCCCCCGCAATTCTTAGATATGTTTTAAAATATCTTAAAATTCCTTAAAACCCCACAAAACTCTTACAAACCTTCTTAAATTCCTTAAAATTAGTTAAAAAATCGTAAAAATCTTAAAAACGTCTTGAAATTCCTTAAAATTTCAGGAAAACCTTAGAAATTCCTTTATATTTGTTAAAAAATCGTAAAAATCCTAGAGACGTCTTGAAATTCCATAATATTTAAAATCCCTGTAAATTATTAGAAATCTCGCCAAACTTCATGAAATCCTATAAAATTCCAACAAAATCTTTTAAAGATCAGAAAAATCTTTTGAAATCACTTAATATTATTATAAATCTCTTAAAATTCCGTAAAATCCGTCGCAATTCTTAGAAATCTTTTTAAATATCTTAAAATTCTTTGGAATTCCAGGATAACATTTAAAATTCCATAAAACCCCATAAAACTCTTAGAAAGCTTTTTGAAATTCCTTAAATTTCCATGAAAACCTTTAAAAATTCCTTTAAATCATTTTGATTTGATTTTGATTTGATACGCCTAAGATTTGATTTTCGTTTTGATTTACTTAAGTTTTGATTCGCTTATCTTTTAAAATTATTTTATATGTTTTTAAATCTCTTAAAATTCCTTTAAAATTTCTTGAAATCTTTTGAAAATTCCGACACTATTTTGAATACTTAAACATTTTTGAAATTCCTGAAAATCTTAAAATCTTTCTGAGTATTTTAAAATCCCGTGAAATCTTTAGTAATCTTTTAACACCACTGATATTTCTCAGAATTTCTTAGAATCCTTTAAATAAATTTGTAATCACTTAATTTTCTTGAAATTACTTAAAATCTCTTGAAGTCATTGAATTCTTCTGAAATATCTAAACCTGAAGACACTTCAAATTAGTTAATTATTGAAATTCTTGAATTATTTACAATCACTTAAAATTATTTAAAATCTCTTTAAATCCTTCGAGAGTCTCTAAAATCATTCAAGATAATTTTAAGGTAATATTTTAAAGAATATTCTTTAAAATTACTTAAAATTATTTTAGGGTTTTTTAAAATTCCACAAAAAACGTAAAAATTACTTAAAATCTATTGAAATGTTCAAAAACCACATGAAATTTTGTAAAATCCCTTAAAATTCTTGAAAATCCAACATAATCTTACTAAATCCTTAAAAATTTCAGAAAATAAATTTTCTTCAAATTACTTGGAATTTTACGAGATTTTCACGAACTTTTAACACAGATTTCAAGATATTAATGATTTTTAAGTTTTTTTTTTTTTAAATTTTTATAAGAATTTTCAAGAGTTCTTTTTAGAAATTTTAACATGTTTTAACAAATTTTAAGCAATTGCGAAGGTTTTTTTGCAATTTTAAGGGCATGTATTACTTACCCGATCCCTACCTTACCGACATTTTTTTCTCTGTAACGCTACGTCTACATTTATAAAGATATCAAGTTGAAAATTTATAAAATTGAAGAAAATATGCTAATGTATGTTTGTCTGGTCTTAAATTTTTGTAAAAATAAAAAAAAAATTTTAGAAAAAATTTTGTTTTTTTAAATGTTAATATTTAAGGCCAGACAAACGTACGCTTCAAATATAGAAATTTTCAATGTGGTATCTCAATAAATGTAGACTTAGCGTTACAGAGAAAAAAATGTCGGTAAGGTAGGGATCGGGTAAGTAGTACACGCCCTTAAGGAATCTTTCTCTTTAAGAAGCACTAAATTGATTTTAAGCAGTTAAAAACTCCGGCGTAAAACATGAACACATTACGTGCCTATTACTGGAACATATGTTGAAGATAGTAGAGAAAGGATTGTCGTAAAATGTAACGAGAATATGGAAATATCAGTAAGCTGGATTTAGCTTAGTGTTAAAGATGAAAAATAGCTTAAGTCCCTTACACGAAAATTATGCATGGAAGGGATGCAGAATAATATGGGGAATGAATTTCAATTCTTAAAAAGTCTTGACTTAAGTCTTTATATAAATATACTTAAATCAGATAAATTTAGTGACGATAATTTTTAAATAATTGCAATTATGTATAATACGCATAATTGTAAAATAATCTAATTTCTACCAAGAAAATTGAATTTTCCGAGAATGACAAATGAAATTTTCTTCTGAAATTCATGTCACTTTTACACGAGACACATTTTTATTCGTCACATTATTTTCCCATTACATTTTCCACATGAAATCTCTTCTTCTAACAGAACTGGAGGTAAACTTACATAAATGCCTCACATTTCGGTCGAATAAAGATTTGTCTAAAAAAATGTGTAATTGGCTTTTTTACAAAAATTTCCTCTATGAAAGCAAGAAAAATGGATGAAATCTGCATTTTCATGCTTTAAATTATATTATATTCACGTTACCGGTAAAATAATTAAGTTATATACGTTTAAGCAAGCAGAGGAAGATATATTTTATGAAAACCAACAGAGCGCGTATTTCTGTGTGTATATGTTTGGTTCCACATTTAGGATAGAGAAGATTGAAGACGCGGAACTTAATGCATTTAGTTTTCCGGATATATACAGTCGCATATAAACCATCACAGAATTACTCACGCGCATCTGATTCAAGTCGATGGGGCATCTCTGCGAGAGTAATGTAGCGTTGCCTGAGATATTATGCTGAAAGGTTTCCTCGTGGCAGTAGCAATTATGGAATACCGAATGACAAAATAGACACTAAAGATACACATAGTATTACTGTATTTTGTCAACTTGATGCAAACTCGAGAAAAATATACTTTAATCAACTTTTTTGTTACTTTATACGGATGTCGAATTTTTAGAGCAGAGTATTTAAATTTAAAAAGCATTTTATAAAATGGGGCATTTCTTCTCAAGTATATATTTAAAAAATAGGTTTATGATTAGTAATAATAATAACATATTTTAAGATATTTCAATGTTGTTAAAGAATTACTAAAGATTTCACGGGATTTTAAAAGACTCGGAAAGATTTTGAGATTTTCAGGAATTTCAAAATATTTTAAAGAATTCAAAATAGTGTCGGAATTTTCACAAGATTTCAAGAAATTTTAAAGGAATTTTAAAAGATTAAAAAAAATATATGAAATAATTTTAAAAGATTGTAAATTATTTTTCCAAAATTCAAAGGATTTTAGGAAGTTTTACGCGATTTTAAGCAAATTCAAGGTAACTTAGGCGAATCAAAACGATTTAAAGGAATTTCTAAGCAATTTCTAATGTTTTTGTCAAATTTTAAGGAATTTCAAAAGGTTTTTAAGAGTTTTATGGGGTTTTATGGAATTTTATGGAATTAATTTAAAAGGATTTCAAACTCTATACATTTTTTAAGGGCTTTCAAGAAATTACTCGATTTTTAAAAGATATTGTGGAATTTTTATGACGGATTTGATGTATTTTTATGGGATTTCTAAAGATTTAAAAAGATTTCAAGAGATTTTTCAAAATTTTGTAGAATTTTTAAGGATTTCATGGAATTTGGCGAGATTTCTAATTATTTACAGGGATTTTTAATATTAAGGAATTTCAAGACGTTTCTAGAAATTTTTAGAGATTTTCATACATTTTAACGTGGATTTCCAAAGATTTATCTTATTTTGATTTATTTTGAAAATTTTTGTTGAACTTTACGCGATTTAAAAAAGTTTCCGGGATTTTAAATCTTGTCGTTATAGAATTTCGAAATTTCCAAAAGTTTCTGATAATCTTAAAGGATTTTAAGGGATTTTAAATTTTATCATGTAATTCCCGGAGATGTTAAGGGAATTCAAGAGATTTTAGTCATTTTTAAAAGACATCTCATCCTTAAGTGTTTTATTGAATTTTATGAGATTTCTAACGTCTATAAAGAATTTCAGTGATTTCTAAGGTTTTTGTGAAACTTTAAGGAATTTCAAATGGTTTGTAAGAATTTTATGGGGTATTAAGGAATTTTAAATGTTATCCAGGAATTCCAAGGAATTTTAAGATATTTTAAAAGATTTCTAAGAATTGCGAGGGGTTTTATTAAATTTTATGGAATTTTTATGGTTTTGATGGATTTTTACGAAATTTCTAATAATTTTCAAACATTTGAAGAGATTTCTCAAATTTTTTAAAAATTTTGTTTGAATTGTTAAAAATGTCATGGAATTTGTCGAGATTTCTAATGATTTACTGGGATTTTAAATGTTAAAGAATTTCAAGACGTTTCTAATAATTTTTAGAGATTTTCATGAACTTAACGTGGATTTCAAAGAATTTCAGCGATTTCTAAGGTTTTCATGAAATTCTAAGGAATTTCAAAAGGTTTTTAAGAGTTTTATGGGGTTTTAAGGAATTTTAAGATACTTTAAAAGATTTCTAAGAATTCCGAGGGATTTTATTGAATTTTATAAGATTTCTAATAATTTTAAGTGATTTCAAGATATTTTTCTGATCTTTAAAAGAGTTTTTAAGAATTTGAAAGATATAGAAGGATTTTAAATGTTACCGTAAAACTTAAAGAATTTTTTGAAGTTTGTCAGAGAATTTTACGGAGAGATTTCCAAAGATTTTGACGATTTTTGAAAGATTTAGTAGAATTTAAACGGATTTCAAACGCTGTTAATTCTTTGAGAGCTTTCATTAGATTAATTGATTTTTAAAAGATTTTGTGGATTTTCAAAGGTTTTCGTGAAATTTTAAGGAATTTCAAAAGGTTTATGAGAGTTTTATGGGGTTTTAAAGAATTTTGATTGTTATTCTGGAATTCCAAGGAATTTTAAGATATTTGAAAAGATTTTTAAGAATTGCGATAGATTTTATGGAATTTTATGAGATTTCTAATAATTTTGAGTAATTTCAAGAGATTTTTCTGATCTTTAAAAGATTTTGTGAGTATTTTAAAGGATTTCATTATAAAATTCCTTGAAATACCATGAAATCCTTTAATATTTCTAAAATTTTAATAAAGGTTTTAAAAAGGTAGAATATAATAGCTGTTGGTTGAACACACTTAAAATTTTGTCAAAGTGAGTTGTGCGTATGCTGTATGTGGTGAAGGTTGATGAAAAAGTTTCATGGAATTGATTGAAATCACCACAATTAATTATATGTCACGAGCTTTATTAAGTTGGATTTAAAGGATCTAGCGGACTGTATTTTATTTACAAAGTTCATTGCCTTTAATGCGCGATAAAATAAGCCTAACACGGGATGGACATTTTAACACCCGGACTATTAGATCACGTATTTTAAGCAATGTTCTTAACACGTTAAATTTAACACACATTACAATGTTCACAGATACAATTATATTTACAGTGAGCGTCTAAGAAAACAATGTTACTCGTGTAAGGTCTCTTACACGTCTGACGATCAAATTACAAATTTCAAATAATTCCAATTTCCAAGCTGACAAACAGATGACAGCACATATACATACAATTTAAATTTCGCTTCGCGACAATAGCATCAAAAACTCTGTAAAAGTATAAGTCGACAGACAAATAGAATGAAAAGACACAGCCTATTAGTAGGGGAAGTTAAGATAAAGAAAGCAGATAGGAGAAGAGCATAAAACATTCAAAGGCTCGCAAAACGGTGAATAATGCATAAACTAGGAAATGGTCCGTTTAGACGATTTAAATCTCATAAATGCGTCACTTTTCCCCCTCAGTCAGCCTTTCAATAGGGGTGTACGAAATTGCCTTTTGTTGGAACATGTAACTTTCTTACCCAGCCAACTTGATGGAAGAAGACGGCAATTTCGACAAAGATGTTCCGTTCAGAGATTGACATGCAAAAAAAAACATCATACTTCTTCAATTCATTTCATATCAATATTTCCAAGATTATTTTTCATTTATCCATACGATTATGAAGAAAAGAAATGAAAGAAATGAGAAAAAATGAAAGAAATGAAAGAAATGAAAGAAATGAAAGACTTTTAACGAATACCAACGTAATGCATAAAAATATTAAAAAATAATGTTTATTCCATGTGGAGGATCGTCTGAGCAGTCGTATGGAACTACTTCCTTTGACTTTGATCTTGCGCAGTTAAAAAGGCGCGGATTCGATGAACCACATAATATAATTACGCATAATATGTATAATTATAATTACGTACGTGTGCATACAGCTTTTCATTCCCATTTTCACCTCTTCTTTTCCTTTTACTCCGAACATAGAAGTTCTTTGCAGATTTCACTGCGACTGCCATAAAACTTTTAAAGAGCAAAGGGGCTCTTCTGCAGAGTGTAAAATATTATACATTAATATTAATGCGTTTCTACAACTCAACATTCAGTTTAATTTTCAGTTTTAAGAAATGAAGGCAAGAGTGGAGGGATCGAGAAGAAAGATCGAGGAGAAATCGGAACGAAAGCTTTTATGGGCTTGTTTGTTGGTGCACGTTTGCTTTGGATGATGTGTTCTAACTCGCTTCAGTAACTCACTTTCAGTATGATTTAGGTTGGCAAAGCCCGTTCTCGATTCGAATTGCATTGATCCATCGAAAGGGGAATGAGAAGTCAAGTCAAAGACGATCTTCATTCTAAAAGACTAAAAGACAGCGAAAAGCTGCTCTTGGATGAGAAATAAATTTAGCAAACCGCATTCTGAAGAAATTAATTATTATTATAGAATAGAGAATTGTCTATACAGCAGAAAGCTTTGTTAAGCTGCAGCGAGACATTGAGAAGAAAATAACATAAATACGGGAAATGTGTACAGGCGGAAGTGAATGACCTAGTTTTATCTAAAAAAAAAAAAAAATCTTTATTATTGCGAGAGTAAAGTTGATGCTACTAAATTTGCTCTTATGGTAATTACCACATGCCCTTAACTTGTACGATTACAAACAAGCGCGTTGGTGCGAATTCCCATGAAATATGTGGCAAACTCGGCAAACACGAAGCTGCTCACCTATAGCAGCATTGAGAATGAAATTCTGCGGTGTCTGCGAACGTGGAACGAAGCCCATCTCCTCCCTTTTGTAGCCCCTCCTCGACACCACTTCATTCATCTTTCTTCTGCCCTTTACCGAACGACCCTAGGTTCGTTAACGTTAATTAAGGTAGACACTGTTGAAGCCGGTTCAACGCTTTTTTTGTGACTCTCGATATTCGGATCGAGATCGCATATGACTCAATTTATCGCAGTTAAAATTTGTAGTACTGCAACTATATAGATAGATAGATAGATAGATAGATAGATAGATAGTTGTAAAAGCTTTATTGCAGTAAACGATGTGTGAAAGTAGTAAAGCTTGATTTGAAAAATTTTTTGATAAATATTTAGAGATTTTCAAGAATTGTAACATGGATTTCAAGAGATTAATGAGTCTGAAGTTTTTTTTATGAATTTTTAAGGATTTTATGAAGTTTTATGAACTTTTAAATGTTTATCCTGGAATTTCAGTAAATTTCAAGATCCCACAAATTTGCATTATAGTGGGCGTGTCTAATAAGTGAGTGGACGTGGTTTAAAGAAGAGGGGCGTGGCCAATAGACGGATTACGCGATTTAAAGAAGATAGGCGTGTCTAATAAACACTCGGGCGTGGTTTAAAGAAAATGGGCGCGCATGTAATAAGTGAGTATGCGTTGTTTACAGAAAGTGGATGTGTCTAATTAGCAGATGGTGTCTTAATACCAAATATTCGCGCCCCATAATCTTTAAACCACACCCACCCACCCACAAGAACGCCCCCTTTTTTATAAACCACGCCCATTTAGTTATTGGGCATTCCCCTTTCTTTAAACCACGCTCACTTGTTCATTAGGTACGCCTATCTTCTTTAAACCACGCTCGCTCACTTATTAGACACGCCCTTTTAAATTATTTAAAAAGTTTTCTAAGAATTTCGAGGTATTTTATGGAATGTTAAGCGATCTATTATAATTTTAAGTAATTTGGAGGGATTTTTCTCATCTTTACAATATCTCATAAATTTCTGTGAATTTTAGGACGTTATAAAGTTTTTCAAGAAATTTTATCGATTTAGTTGAATTTAAAAGGATTTCGAAAGCTATACCGTTTTTAAGGCTTTCGTCGATTTTTAAACGATATTATTAAATGTTTCTGGATTTGATGGATTTCTATGAGATTTCTAATAATTTTGAAAGACATCAAAAGAGATTTTTCTAATTTTTAAAAGATTTTGTAGAATTATTAAAGATTTCATGGAATTTTCCGAGATTTATAATGATTGTAAGGGATTTTAAATGTTTAGTCATTTCAAGAGGTTTCTAGGAATTTTTAGAGATTTTCAAGATTTTTAACATGGATTTGAAGAGATTAATTATTCTGAAGTTTTTTAAATGATTTTTTAAGGATTTAACAATATTTTGTGCAATTTTAAGGAATTTTAGAAACTTTAAAGCTGATATTTTAAAGGATATGAAATAGTTTTAAGGACTTTTAAGAGATTCAAGGTATTTTACGAAATTTCATTGGATTTATAATAATTTTAGGTGTTAATGGGATTTTTCCAATCCCATAAGTAATTTTGAGATATTTTACAATATTTTGTAAGATATTAAGTTATTTTAACAAATTAAGGGATTTCAAGGGATTTACGAGATTGATTTTGGGAAATTCTAAGTAATTTTAAGCAATTTTAAGATACTTTATTACTTATTATAAGTAATTTGAAGAAAATTTATTTCTAGAAATTTTAAAGGATTTGGTTGCGATTACATTGGTTTTTCAAGAATTTAAAAATATTTAACGAAATTTCATGGAATTTTGAGTAGTTTTAAGTAATTTTAAGGAATTTCACCAGATTTTAAAGGATGTTACAGGGATTTTAAGATATTGTATAGGAATTTTACGAGATTTCATGTGATAGTAAGGAATTTTAAGGGATTTCATGAAATTTCATAGGATTTTAAAAAACTTTAGGGGATTTGCCCATATTTTATGGAATTTTAAGTATTTTTAAGGGATTTTACCATATTTTATGAGATATTAAGTAATTTTAAAGACTTTGAATGGATCCAATAGATTTTACAAAATTTCAGTGGATTTTTAGAAATTTTAACAGATTTAATTAGACTTTATGGGACTTTAAGTGATTTTAAGTAATTTTAAGAAATATCAAGTGAATTTACGAAATTTACATGAATTTCACCAAATTTTGAAGGATAATAAAGAAATTTTAAGGAATTTTATAATACTCATAAAGATTCCTGAAATTAGATAATGAATTACAAGATTTTATATTTCAAGAATTAAAAATTCTCAATTATATTTTTTCTACTAGCAAAAGGTGTGCAAAAACGAAAAACTATAATAAAAATTGAAAAATTGAATAAATTTATACACCTGACATTGTTAAATATTACCAAGAATTGTCAGAAAGTATAAATTATTATTTGTAATTCTAAAATACTATCCTTTGCCATCTAAATGCGTAATTGCAGTAGTAAAGCCCGGCTTTGGTCAGCCAAACCTCGAAGATTCCTGAAATTAGATAAAGAATTACGAGATTTTATATAAAAGTGTAGGAAAAAAGTCTGTTCCAAAAGTGGTTGAGGTTTTGTGGTTTCGCCTCCTCTTACATCCTTCGAACTTGTGGGTTTCAGACGTTTCTTTTTGTTTCATTCTCTCGCGCTGTACTTCAGACTTTTGGCTTTTGGCACGATGTGAAATTTCTGGCATGTATCCAGTATCTTTTCATAGTTACAACGAATAAAGTGAAAAAGGATATAAAATACAAGAAGTGAAAATTATTCTGCACTTGTCGAATGCAGAAAAAATCAGTTTTTCCGGAAGAAATTCTCTTCACGTACAAAAAATTCCCTCTGATTAGAAACCTTTCTAATATCCACAATAAAATTTTTTTCCTTTCCTGAATATATCCAATCCTCGCACGTCTTCTTCCAGTCTTTTTTTTTCCTCTCTTTTAATCTTCTGCCCCCCCCCCCTCCCTCACTAAAAGTGGTAAAAGAAGCCTTGTTCCTTTACGAGGAGTACGAGGACGATAAAAATGGGCAGTGAAAAGTAACAAGTCTAAAGAATAAGAAGGGAATTCGCCATTTTTATTATCTTTGTCTTTACGCTGCTGTCTTTGCAGAATCTTTCTTTCCATCTTAGGATTTAAGCATTAAGGTTACTTTTAAACGTCCCATTCACTTTATATACACCTTAATCCATTTTCTTAAGTATCCCGCGATAAAATATTCTACGGCTCATTGCGTGTTTCAAACAGGATTTCAGGTATCTTGATCTTTTATAAAAACACGGGTTTTGGATTTAAGATATTTTTTATAACAAGACGTTACCATTATCAATAATAGAAAATATTTAATTTTGGACCATATACATTAATTTGATTAATTCCTTGTAATCACTTATTTTATTTTGTTCTTCTTTATGTTGCAGGTATGTTTTTTTCTTCATTAAAACTTGACGAACTTATGGAGGTACTACGTAAGTAAATACTGATAAATACTTTCCCCGATATGAAAGAAACCTTTAATTTTCAAAAAATAATGCTTGAACACTTTTACATTAGATATAATAGAATTAAATTTATAGAAAAGGGGCGTGTCTAATGTTTATAGAAAAAAGGATTGTCTACTGAACAGATGGGCGTGGCCTAATGCCAATTATACACGTCCCTCTTCTGTAAACTATGCCCTTCAGCTCATTAGACACGCCTTGTTTCCCAAATAACGCCCACTTGCTTATTGGACACGCCTCCTATTCTATAAACCACGCCCAGTTATTTATTAGACACTCCCCTTTGACCACGCCTTTTAAGTTGCTATAAATACTTTCCCTGATATGAAAATTTTTTAATTTTTTTAACAAGAAACCTTTAATTTTCTAAGAATAATGTTTGGACATTTTTTAATTATATATAATAGAATTAAAAGTCAGCTGAGTCCTAAGGGTGGCGAAATGACAGAAATGATCGGCTGCCAAGATTGGACCGGTATTTGGCCGTGTTTTCAGTACTTGGGAATTAATTTACTTCTATTATTCGGGTGGCAATTTAAAACTTTTTATATTATGGCCCATTTAAGGTAATAAGAAAAATGTGAGAAGTAGTACGAAGTGATGAATTGCGATCTGTCACGAGATAGATCGTTTGGAAATGGATGCCCAGACTGGCATTGAATGGGTTGATCGGTGTGCAAAGTTACCCCACGAATTTCCGTACGAGCTATAGGGAAGAAGACCGAGGTAGCGGAAATAGACGATTAAGTAGTTCGAGTTTCCATGAACCATCGATCATTTAACGCTCCCTCCACATTTCCGGCTCCGACACCAGTTCGTGAAATTAAAGAAAGTAGATGCACCCATTTCTGCAGAGACTATAATCTCTGTGAAATACATATAAGTTCGAGTATAAATTTTATTGAAAAAATGCTTTAAAATCACTTTTGAGTAGTTTTTTGTGAATATTTTTCATCTTTTTTCCACAACTTCATGCTAAAGTTAAAACCATTATTTGTAAAGTTAAAAAAGCAATTTGGTGAATAATTTTGCTTAAATTATTATATTGTTTATATATTGAAAGAAAACTTGTATAGAATTAAAAATTAAAAGATATTTTATATAAAAGATGATGTAGTTTCAGTAGTAAGGCTTGGCTGACCAAAGCCGGTTTTTACTACTGAAATTACGCATTTGGGTGGCAAAGAATAGTATTTTAGAATTACAAATAATAATTTATTCTTTCTTGCAATTCTTGGTAGTTTTTAACAATGTCAGTTATAAATTTATTCAATTTTCGTTTTTGCACACCTTTTTCTAGTAGAAAAAAAAATAATTGAGAATTTATAATTCTTGAAATATAAAATCTTCTAATTCTTTATCTAATTTCAAGAATCTTTATGAGTATTATAAAATTCCTAAAAATTTTTATATTCTCCTTCAAAATTTGATGAAATTCCATTAAATTTCGTAAATTCACTTAATATGTCTTAAAATTACTTAAAATTACTCAAAATCCCATAAAGTCTCATTAAATTTCTTAAAATTTCTGAAAATCCACTGAAATTTTGTAAAATCTATTTGGATCCACTCAAAGTCTTTAAAATGACTTAATATCCCATAAAATATGGTAAAATCTCTTTAAAATACTTAAAATTCCATAAAATATGGGCAAATCCCTCAAAGTTTTTTATAATCTATTGAAATTTCGTGAAATCCCTTAAAATTCCTTACTATCACATGAAATCTCGTAAAATTCCAATACAATATCTTAAAATCCCTTTAACATCCTTCAAAATCTGGTGACATTCCTTAAAATTACTTAAAACTACTCAAAATTCCATGAAATTTCGTTAAATATTTTTAAATTCTAGAAAAACCAATATAATCGCAACAAAATCCTTTCAAATTTCTAGAAATAAATTTTCTTCAAATTACTTATAATAAGTAGTAAAGTATCTTAAAATTGCTTAAAATTACTCAAAATCCCATAAATTCGCATTATAGTGTGCCTGTCTAATAAGTGAGCGGGAGTGGTTTAAGAAGAGGGGCGTGTCCAATGGGTGGGTAGGCATGGTTTAATTAAGATGGGCGTGTCTAATGAAAAAGTGAGTGTGGTTTAAGGAAAAAGGGGTGCACGTGCAATAAGTGAGTGGGCGTTGTTGATAGAAAAGGGACGTATCTAATGAGCAGATGGGCATGTCTTAATATTCAGTAGACACGCCCCATCTTCTTCAAAACACACCCATCCGCTCACTAGAACGCCCCTTTTTCTATAAACCACGTCCATTCGCTTATTAGACACATCCTTGTATTTAAACCACGCCCCTCACTTATTAGGCACGCCCTTTCGATCACGACTTTTAAGCCACGCATATACGCTTGTTTTAAGATATGGTTATTTATCATTATGAAAAATGATTTCCAATTTATTTTTTAATTAATTCGTCGAGTTTTCTTTCATTATTCAATTTGAATTTGTACATTTTTTGGACTTCCAATAATGTTCGTAGAAAAAAATGATCATTAACATTGAATTTTCACATCACAGTGAATTGCAACAGTATTATTGCTTTGAAATGAATGTTATAGTTCCATACATTGCATAGAAAACATTTTTCTTCATTAAATTCGGATTTGTTTTGAAAAGTCTGTTTTTTATACCGTGACTAATCGATTTGGACGACCAATATTGAAGCTTATGTTAGTATAGCTCTATTCTACAGGACGTGCATCGGTCGATCCGTCGTTTGAAGTTTAACTTTCTCAGGGCAGCCCTGCAGTTTATCGACATCCATGTTATAGGCTGTGCGGAAATATCCGCTGGCGGGATATATTAATATCGTCGGTTCTCAGATTCTGCGATCTACGAAACGTTCACTGGCCTGTCGGAATCAGATTTCAAACAACGAATGATGTTGGAAGTAACGATTAATTTTTTAACTATTTTAATTAATTTTGGAACTATTAATTATCTTTGCAACTATTAATTTTGCCTTAAAGTAAATAATGACTGCATTTCGATCGTGAATTGAATTAAATGATTTAAATTTGCAACTTTCGCATCAGACCCTCTTAAAAATTAATAATTTCGATTTGCATTTCTTCTACATCCTTTGCATGAAAAATTGCCTGAAAAAAAGCGCCGTGCAATAATCGCGAGACGCAATAATTTTGGGTTAATCGGTTACCAGTCAGCGAAATGAAATTAAAACGGTACCCTTTATATTCTCTCCACTTTGGTTTTATTCTTTATGAGAAACACGCACAGAATGGCAAAATTCAATTAGCCTTTCGAGAAAATAATGTAGAAAATGGCTGAGATTGAATGAAAGGAAATATATACTTTTTCTTTTTCTCCTCTTCTCTTCTCATCTCTCTAGGCAAAAAAATAGAACGACAGTACGATTTCAATCTTTGACCTAACATAAAGAAGAACGCAATTTTCTTTTATTAGTTTTTATAGGGTTTATGGGTGCAGGGAATTATTATAAATGTCGATCTCGTTTTCAGAGAATAATTTTTGGTCTTTTCTATTGACGGGAATTTTCAGAATTTTCTCTTACATTTTCTTTAATACTTACAGAAGTGAAGAAGACATGCATTGTACACGGGATTTTTTTTACAAACCGGAGTAAAATAAGAAAAATAGTAAAAAGACGTGAGATGAAAGCCGCTTCAGCAATCGATTAAAGGGAATTACGATTGAACGTTGTTTTATCTAATCTTTTGAGCCGATCCGGGTTTTCGAATCGAATGCTGGGACGCATTGAACGTCGCGAAGCTGACTTTCTAAGGCGCTCGCATTTTCCGACCTAGCCTTTCCCTAAGTTTCGATGAATCTTGATAAAGGTGAAGCGGTCTTCCCTATCTGTAACTCGACTAAACCTTATACCGGTTAGTCTAGAGTTGAGCCTTTTTGCTGTCTTTTTGTTGGAAAAAAAGGGGAAGAAAATCAAAATATTTGAATGGATTTCACAGGAAAAATAATCAAATAATTTGAAGACGTTTTTTTATAATATTATATAATATTAAGGCTTAAAAACTAGTAAACCAACACGGGCGATTATCTTGATTCCTTTTTACAACTTGAAGTCATTCGAAGCCCAATCAGATTTAAAACTATAATGCTAGATTTTTGAGAAATTTTTAGAGAGAAACCACTTCTTTAGAAAGGAATTTCAAGAGGTTTCTAGCAATTTTAAGGGAATTTGACAATTTTTCAGTGATTCTTACGAAATTCACAAGATTTTTAGGATTTTAGCATTTTTAAAAGGGAATCTAAATGTGTTGAAATTTGAAGAGATTTTAAAGGTTTATAAGAATTTAAGAGAGAGAGAGACGCCCCCTCTAATATTAACTAGGCCTTCTTATCTTTATACACGCCCCTTCTTTAAACCACACCCACCCACCTATTAGACACACCCTTATGTTAAACCACGCCCACTCATTTATTATACCCGCCCATTTGACCATTTTTAATTGATTCTTAAAATTATTAGAAATCTCATCAAATTCCCTGAAATCCTTAAAAATTCCACATAAAATTTTTTTAAAATCTCTTGAGTTCTCTTATAAAAATTCCTCAAAATTTCAAAAAATGTTCAATCCCTTAAAATTCCCTCTCTAAATTTGAATCAGAGAAATTCCGCTGTTTCAGATTGACTTTTGAATAACTTGCAGTTGTAAAAAGTTTGCTGGTGGTATTAAAAGCTATTTGGCTTTTCACTTGTACAAAAGTGGACCAACTTCTTCCACAGATCAAATATGTCAAAGTTCCCTCAACACTGTCAGCGATCCATCTCTGTAACCAGACCTTGATCTCAGCGGCAGCATCAGGTCCTGGTTCGGACGCTTTATCAACGTTGTAACGAGCTGTCGGCATTATTGCCGAGGTGTCTCCGTTACCGCGGAAGCTGACGCGGCATTTCTAATAAAACGATTCTCGCAGGTGCCTGCATTGTCAGGATCCAAGGATCCAAGCTTAACGACCCCCAATCGCGAATCCAGAATCCAGTACTGGGCGACTTCCGTCTCTTTCAAACTTCTGATGGAATTCGATTTCATTCCAAGATCCGAGGACTCACGTCTGTCTCGATCGAAACTTACAGTCATTAAATCCTAAGATTTTGGAAGGATCAGTCAGACTTTACGGCGAAGCTCTAAGAGAAAAGCTTCCAGAAATCGAATATCGCGTCATTTCCCTCGTTCGAATTTGTTCAGCTAAGTTCTCTTTTCTTGAAAAGATATCAGAAAACTTATAGAAAAGGAAATTTAAACTAAGTTTCTTCATTTTTTAAATTTCCTCACTTTTCCATG